>BQNB010034849.1:2003-48761 GCA_026074375.1 Tanacetum coccineum
AAGTCCCTTTACTTATATATAAAGAAATGTGCATGGAGTATATTTTAATATAAGCGATTTCATGATATATATATATACTAGGTCTCATCCCGTCCGATGGACGGTTTTCTAAATATCTCATTAAAATTGCAAAACTATGTTTAACTCTATAGGAGTTTAAAAAAATAATGTGATGTTTAAGATCCCAACATAAGCGAAGTGTATTTTTTTTTTCAATGCATTATACCTTCTAAATCAAATTGTCTCAAAATGTTAGGATATGATTTAAAACCTTACTATCTATGACATGCTAGTTTTTATAAAAGTGTCTCATGACCCAACATATCCACCTCGCCCATGTTGCTGTAATGTTATTTGCCGATAACAGCTAATGAACATACACCATTTTGACCCGGCCCTTTGACACCCTTGTGCTTATTTATCTTCAAAAATATCAAACATTCGGAAGTAGCTTACTATCTCCAATGGCTAGGCAAAAACACAGCTTGTTTAGACCGAGTTGTTTTGGTAATAACCGTGAAAAGCATACGAAGCATGGAAGGGTGGTTGGTTCGTAACAATTTGAACCCTGCTTAATAGTGACAAAATCAACAAAATCAAACTCATCAAATCTAATAACGTCAATCGAAACCAAACCTTAAAAAAAGAACATAACAACGCACCGGTCATAGCAATTTTGGTTGCCGACATGGAGCCTAAAGTTGTAGCATTCCTGCAAACACATAAATTATGGTTAAAAGTTAAGATAATGTGAGAGATTGTCATTATTTTTTTCAAATATTTATTGTGACATAAGTCTTGATTGTTGGTTTTTATCTTTCTTATTGTCATTGTCTTTAATATTATTTAAAGCTCTATTGTTTATTACAAAGCTATAAACCAAATGTTTACCGCCCTCTATCCAAAGTTTGGAATTAGAAGGTTTAGCGGGTGACAATTCATTAGAGTAAACCTCTTCCGAAAAATATTAAACACTGATGCTGGACATTTTTTTTCAATACCTATTTTATGCATAAATATACAAAAGTCACTTCCAAGATGTTTATAGTATAGGCAAGAACATCAAAAATGCGTGATATGGACTCTGAGTATCATCATGCAACTTTGAACTTTAATATTCCAAAATCCGCCATAATAAAGACTCGAAGTATCTATTGTACACCTATAATTAAAAAAAGTATTAGTTTATGCGCTTTATAATATTTCCTCTATAGTTTCTTAAAGCTCATCAAGTGGGCCTTCAATCGAAGTTCAAATGTTACCAAGTTAAATGGGTTCAAACAAAGATTACCATAGGTTCTGGATCGTTCTCGTGCTTGCACGTGACCTATGGGATACTCGTACCCAATCCTAAAGCCATGTTGCAGCCCAAGTCATGTAGCCATGGCCAGCACCCATGTATGGCTTCCCTGTCAATGAGTTGTCATTCTCAACCTCCATTGCTTCCCTGTCAATCGATGTTTATTCTAAATCTCATTCGCACTCTGCATTGAATATCATTGAAGCGTAATTATAAATTTAGCTTTTGCTTATAAGTTACTCCATATTTTATAGTTACCAAAAAAAACCATGAAAAAGAGACAATTTTACGTTAAATGGCTTATAGTTCTGAAACTAAATGCATAATATAGCCTATGCAACTCTAAAAAATGGTTAATATGCCGTATGAGATTAAGCAAACACAATGCTCTTCATTTTCCTTATTCTTAAACCAAAGCAACATCTGTAAATTTTACATCAAACGATGCAACTCATATACTTCAAAAAGGCAAAAGACAAAGTTTTTCTAAAATTAAGCTCGTCTGAACCAATCTTGATCCTAACACAATCTGCTCATTCACGCCACATAAAAAAGATAGGTGGATTGGTAAAAAAACATGCATAATGTAGTTGATCACAATTCAGAAAAGGGTAAATTTGTTTAACAGAAGATAGGTAGAAATACAAACAAACAAAGATTACCATAGGTTCTGGATCGTTCTCGTGCTTGCACGTGACCTATGGGATACTCGTACCCAATCCTAAAGCCATGTTGCAGCCCAAGTCATGTAGCCATGGCCAACACCCATGTAAGGCTTCCCTGTCAATCAGTTGTCATTCTCAACCTCCATTGCTTCCCTGTCAATCAATATTCATTCTAAACCTCATTCGCAACCTGCATTGAATATCATTGAAGCGTAATTATAAATTCAGCTTTTGCTTATAAGTTACTCCATATTTTATAGTTACAAAAAAAAACCATGAAAAAAGAGACATTTTTACGTTAAATGCTGTAGTTCTAAACTACATTGCAATAAAACATAGCCAATGCAACTCCTAAAAACTGGTTTATATGTCTACTGAAATTAAGCAACACGAATGACAATCTTCCATTTTGGTTTTTTTACTTATATACAATGCAACATGTGTAAGTTTTAAACATCAACGATGCAACCTATATACTTCAATAAGGCAAAAGAACAAAGTTTTTCTAAATTAAGCTCGTCCGATACACCATCTTGATCCTAAAGCCCAACACGATCAGATCTTCCATTTTCTTTTTCTTATACCAATGCAACATCAGTAAGTTTTACATCAAACGAATGCAACTATATACTTCAAAAAAGGCAAAAAACAAAGTTTTTCTAAAATTAAGCTCGTCTGAACCAATCTTGATCCTAGCCCAATCTGCCCATTCATGCCACATAAAAAAGATAGGTGGATTGGTAAAAAAAACTTGCATAATGTAGTTGATCACAATTCACAAAAGGGTAAATTTGTTCAACAAAAGATAGGCAGAAATACAAACAACCAAATGTCATAAAAGAAAAACATACTCGAGCGTAATGCTACTTAAACACGTTCTTTTCATTTTTACCAGTTACATAACCAGCCGGTGATATCTATTCTATCTATTCAAATCATATTACTTTTTATAGTATGATAGAACATAGCCACATTCAAGAGCACATATAGCAAATTTGAAACATGTTACCATTTTGCCATAAATCTTTATCCATTGATGACATTAAAGTTGGAAACATGTTGCCTTTATTTGATGATAGGAGTTGAAAATCTGGGTATGCTACATAACAAAAGCATCATATTATTACCCAGCTATTAAGCAATCCCCCCACCCCCTCCCGGCGTTGGGTCATGTCTAAATACATTTACTTAATTATCCCTAAAATTGATGAAATATGCAAAATATATTTTATGTCTAGGCAGCGCATTTATAACATAATACTAACTATAAAGTAACAGCATCAGATGTTAAAGATATACATACAGAAACATGCGAGTCTCTGGCACTTCTCGCGTCATTAGTGGCAACATTTGGCTCCACCCGCTATAGTAGTGAAATGGTCCTGCTCGGGAAATCCTTGAACACACCTGCACCACCAGAATGTCTATGTGTCATGTTCCATACCAAAAGATATTTTACCACAAATAACAAAAAACCAATCATAGTCGACCTAAAAGGTACATGATCATCTTTACCCAGAAATAAAAGGTACGTGATCATATCAAATAACTAACCGTCACAAAATGAACTACTGATGGAAAAGCGTACAAATGGGAGCATTTAGATTTGAACGTGAGTTACGTAATAACCTCAGTGGTCTTGCTCCTAACTCACTAATGGGATTAGTCGGTTTACTAATTCTAACATTCCCGGGCATATAAAATTAACATACTTGATGCCTTGGGGAAGAACTGAAACTACGACAATCCTAATTCCCCCGTGGACCGAAAAACACCCAAAATATATTTAACTTAATTTATATTACGTTAAAATCTAAGTCACCTTTTAGGATTTCGTAACTGATCAGAGTCTGTTGAATCCATTATTTTGAAGTAAACATGTTCAATTGATTATTCTCAACTGTGTGTGTGTTTGCTGCAAGTTCATTGAAAAAGTCAGTTGAGTTGTAAATAGGTCCTCATTCATGTTCTTCGAGTTACGGATAAAAAGATACTATAATAATGATTACATGTATCCTTGTACCACAAAAGCATATTGACGACCAACAAAAGAAGAAGCATCGTGAACTTGCCGTTAACAAAAAAAAATCCAGAAACTAAATAACCAATTTCAAAAAATTTGAACTTTTTTATTTTTTTATTTCAATTAGACATTTCATCAAACACTTGATAATATGAAATTAACAAAAAATTTAGTTGGTGAATAAAACAAAGAATCATAATGATTATTTTTTTTTCGAAACATGGAGATCAACCACAAAATTATTATGTTTGTTATATAAACAAATCGACTGATAGTCTCTTCAGCAAATTAATAAACAGATGACAGAAAGGATATGACAATTAACAAAACAAACCTAAAAAACTAAAACCCTAAAATGTACCTCAAACGAATCTTTGATCACTTGATTCAAGAATACAATCTTAAAAATTACTAATGGTAATCCGACTATGGTTGCTCCTAAATCAGAAGTTGATGCTCAACTGATTAACCATTTGTTAAAAGCAGTTTAGGATTTGAGAGTGGTTGAAAGCAGTTACGGTATATCAAAAGGCTATGTGTTTTGTTAATTTCGGAAACTAAGAAATTCAAGCTTGGTGGTAACTGGTAACTTTGATCATTTGAAAATGGAAGGTCTTGTGTGCTTTGGAATGAAAGTTAGGTGGTAACTGGTAACTTTGTACATGTACTAATGTAAATATATGTGGACAATACATACTGGATGAGAATATAGATATTGGAAGAGAATTGGGCTAGTTACATGGGCCTTTGAATAAAAAAGAGAGCAGACATGTGTTATGTGTTATGTCATCAATGCAAGTCTACTGAGCAGCAGTCTATATGCTTCCTTGCAATGTTGTAAATGAAAGAGAGAAACTGTTAAAAGAATTCCTCTGGTGTCAAGGAAAATTGACTCATGGAAAGGCAAAAGTGGCTTGGAAGTATATATATGTAAACCTAAAGAACAAGGTAGGCTTGGTATTAAAAATTTGAAAGTATGGAATGAAAAGCTTCTAGTAAAACAGTTATGGAAGATAGTGGCTAGGAAAGAGTCACTTTGGGTTAAATGGGTAAATTTGGTAAAATTAAAAGGAAGAAGTACTAGTAATGACAGGTTTTTTAAGAAATTGGTCATGGAAGAAATCTCTCTTTATAGCATGATAGATGGGATATGTTTAGGCCTCTAGATGGAAGAATAGTTCCAAAAAGAGCTGTATCATGTAATTCAGAGAATACAAGTACCATTAATACAAACTAAGAAATAAGATAAAGCATTGTGTATTAATAATGACTAGAAGGTTACCCGCGCAATGCAGCGGGGGTACCAAATATACACGGTCTGACCCGGTGGAATACACGGTTTGACCCAGTGGAAGACCAGGTTGACCCGGTGAATTAACATTGATTAGTTTCCAAATATAAAATTAACATTGATTAGTTTCTAAATACAAAATTAAGATTTCACTTTTATAAAATTAACATTGATTAGTTTTTAAATATAAAATTAAGATTTTAGTTTTCAGTTTTCAAGATTTGAGGCAATATGCTTTATATATTAAGTATAGATATAGATAATAAGAAGATTGAATTCACTATCCCTTGTAAAACAAATCTAAAGAATTATTTTCAAGCAAAAGCTACTGTAAACTTAGACTTTTATTCATATATTAAGTGGCAAAAATGTTGTACAGAGTTGTATTATAAGAAGGTTTAGGGGCTGTGGAAAATTACAAGGGTTCCGACGAAAGTAATAATGACATAACCAGAGCTTGGCTAAGCCTCGTATCAAAGATCGTCTAGGGCACCTTTATCGGTGACTTTAAGACACGCTCGTCGCGTTCTCAAATCTACTTCGAGTTTAGCTTAACATTATCGAGTAAATAACAACATATATGTTTCTAGAATCATTTCACTTACTAATCTTCAACTGGATACGTGAACACAAACAAGGCAAATAATTTGTTTACGGGTCAATTTTCATATTTAACTTCATAGAGTTGTGATATGGGCAATAAATTTAGTACACGTACCATGTGGGTACATTTGAGAAAGTACGCGGCTATTTAAAGCCAAAAACCCTTTAAAAAGTCATTTGTTTACGGGTCAATTTTTAGTAATACTCATACCAAGGAAACTGGAAAGAACCTCCGATTTAATTAGCACCATCAGGTGGATGTATAGTAACCACAAGCAACGAAATCGTGCTTGCAATCAGCCCAGCCCAGACAAAAACAATCGTTTGTGTCCTTCCTCTTTGTCCTATGAGCCCTTTCGCGAACGGATACAAGTGAGCCAACACCCAAAAGCTGAAGAACACCCCACCCAACAACCGACTCCACTGCGGTTTCTGACTGTAAATAGTCCTGCTCACCCCAAACGCTATAACAATGAGATTTACCATCATATTCATAGTTGGTGGTTTCATCAGAGATGACCATTTGATAATAAAAAGATCAGCCAACTCGTCATCATTATCATCACCGCCTGACTTTGAAGTTAAAGTAAATGAGATCTCAATTCCTGCCACCACTTTCAGAAGACCTTGAAGAACCGCAGCAAGATGAGCACTCGTACCTCCAATGAGCCAGAATTGTTCATTCCTCCACCATTCTTCTAACTCAACACCAGACCATTTGATCTCGAGAATAGCAAGCATGCAAAGTGATATTGTAATGCCAAGAAGGTACACAAGGAAGGTTACATCCAGGCTCTGAACAATGAATTGACCAGTGAAGAGTGAAAGGGCTGGGAGAAAGCAGTACACGATTAAGAAAACTGAGGTGAACGGGTAAATCCCGACATTTAGGTAAGCAACTCTCTGAAGGAACTTCATCTTTGAGCTTGCTAAAAGTGCATTATTTTTTGAGAAAAAGATTTCAACTGAACCAGTGGCCCACCTGAGCACCTGGTGGAGCCGGTCAGTGAGATTAATTGGGGCAGTCCCGCGGAAGGCGTCTCGTTTGGTCACACAATAAATCGACCTCCAACCCCTGTTGTGCATACGGTATCCCGTTACGACATCTTCAGTCACTGATCCATAAATCCATCCAACTCTGTTTCCCCATTCGGTTTTGTCTTCATACCAACACGAGATCACGCTGATTGACTCAGCAACAGTGGATGCATCAAGAAGCTCCCTAGGAATCGTGAGTGCACCGGGTGGTCGACCGTTTTTAACCGCAGGGTGGTCTGCAAGTGGCCTGCCTTGAAAGTCTGCTATTGGGATTGTATCAATAAACAAGCTCGAATTTCCAAACTTTTTAGGGAATGTATATAGATCCATTTCATCATCATCCGAGTCTCCCCTTCTCAAAGCCTGGTTATCATCAGGTGCAGAAGCAACTGAGCTTTGCTTGCTGTTCTTGCGCTTACCAAAACAACAATTCCAACCCGTCTGGTAGTCTTTGGATCGAGGCGGGTCGAACCCATAAAGCGCAGTTCTACGAAATAAGGTCCCAGTCCCAACATAAACCGGACCTTGAAGACCATCAAGAGCCCGCATGTTTCCATCAAAGAAAACCGTGTTGTGATTAGCATAACGATCAGACGGGTCTATCCCTTCAAACCTCTGAGGGAACTGCACGAAACATATGCGGTCACCACCCCGGTCCATCATGAAGCACATTCCTTCTCTTATAGCCTCACTGTTGTATATATAATGATCACAGTCGAGATTGAGCATGAATGGCCCGTTTGACATGATGGCTGAGGCTCTAACAAGTGCATTCATAGCTCCAGCTTTCTTGTTATGATCATAACCTGGTCGTTTTTCACGTGAAACATATACAAGAAGGGGAAGTCGAATATCGACTTCAGTAAAATCAAAGGGATTCGCTTCATCATCTGTGCCATGTAGTGGATCATCACTAGGTGGTTTCAGCATCACCTGCAAGTTACAGAGCAAGCATTAATATCAATCACCTAGGGAACCAAGTAGACAGAAACAGGTTTACATCAAACGGGTCATTTCAGTAAGCGCCAATAGGAGTAGCGTAAGTTGACCAAAAAGACTTTTTGTTCCAAACTATTAATTGTTTATTAGATAGCGTGTCAAACATGATTTTTTTAGATCCATTATTTCTGTGATAATCTAATTTAAATAAATATTGAGCAATTTTAAACCGAGCCCGTTCATACGAAAATTGATCAGAACAGCCACCCAGTAAAACACAATAGTCTCAACTTAAAAATTGAAATAAATATCACAAAAAACACAATTTCATTATGACTAACCTGTATGATGCCAGCATGATCACCTTTCGAGTGTTCAGGAGACGGTATCATCCAGGTACCAGGCCAATGAGTAGCATCAGCCATCCATGTGGCTTTCGGGATCTTCACAGGTTGCAAAAGCTCATCACCAGCAGTCTCCTTTTGAAGCTTCATAGCCTTAATTTCTTCACGAGCATTATAAGCATCAGAACGTCTCCTAATCGAATCAGGAAGCCCATTAATCCGAACCTTAAACTCATCGTACTCACGCTTAACACGTCTCCGATCCTTAACAAAATCCTGTCTCACCCCCTTGTTCTTGAACGGATCCTTTTTCAAACTAAAGTATGACTCCGGATTTCTAGGCTCAATTTTATGTTTACGACAAAACGGCACCCACAAATTAGCAAAACTTGCTGCTTCAGCCATTGCTTCAAAGGTTAAAAGAGCACCACCGTCATCAGAAACATAGCAAGATAACTTATCGACAGGGTAATCAGCAGCGAGAATGGATAAAATGGTGTTTGCGGTGACTAAAGGTGGTTCCTTTTCTGGATCTGCCGTAGAAACGAAGACGTCGACACCCGGAAGATCCGATTTCCCAGACGGGTTTTGAGGACTTGGTGTTTCAAACTTTTCTTTTAACACACCGAGGTCAGTTGCACGGTTAACGGGTGCGAGTTTAGGAAGTTGGTCCAGTATCCAAGAGAATGCAAACCAAATTTCGCATACAATTGACATATACCAGAGCCATATTGCATCTTCATTAGGGTTAGTAACTCTCCAATGAAGAAATAGTCCAAGAATCACACAACGAATCAATGCAAAGAGCCTGCATACATGATATAGCAATTAGACATGGAAGTCGATCATAAAAACATAATTTCTGAAGTATACATGGAAAATATTTGATAGACTCACGCATTAAATATGATTTATTAGAAACTAAATGTCTTAAAAGCACTAGAGTAAACTTCATGGATTCTTTTTTTGGACACAATTTACACACTATTTATTTTATTTTTAAATAAGATTTTAGGCAAAATACTTTGGCTCAACCCCACCCGACCCATTTCATCGTCCATCTTAAAAGTGAAATGTTACACAATCCATCTATTTCACCACCTATAAAACTAGGAATTGTAATAGACAGAAAAATTATATTGAACATGCCTAATGTAGAGCAGCAGATGGTATACATTTACTGCATGACTATGGTAACAGAATATAAACGCTGCACAAAAAGGCAATAAGTGGTGCCTCAAAAGATTTAGACCAGATCAATAAGTCAGTTCACAACAAAATAAAAGGAAATTAGGTTGCAATGTACATACCGATAAGGACTTATAATAGCAGCAGGTATCTTGAGTTTACGAGTAAGGGGCCTCCAAGGCTTATTTAGAAGCTCAAGTTGTTCAGCTCCAGTCACACCAGTTCTATTATCGTCACTTGAGTCTTCATCTTTTGGCCACAAAGCATTACCATAACCGTAAGTCCCTTGTGTCTCAAATAACCAACGGTTATGATCAAAATCCCCTGTTTGACTCCTAACCAGAGCTGATTTGTTAGTTGACTTCATTAAAGACAAGCGCCTCTCCATCTTTGAGGACATCCTTCTCTCCAATTTAGAGTTTTGAACATTTGAAGGAAGAGATAAAGGCTGTCGAGGGTCAACACTGTTGTCCAAATCCGTTTGCTTATAAGGCTCTTTACATCCCGGGCATATCCCATCGCCAGTTTTCACAGCATCCATAAAACAGTCACGACAAATCTTGAAATCACATTCACAAGGGAGAATATCCACACCCCTTTCGTCACTCATAACAGTCCCATCACATCCAGGTACTTTACAAGAAGACCCTTTCGCACCAGCCATTTGAGGATGACTAGTTTCTGTATCAATCACTTTATCCATCAAGTGGGCCCGCGTAGCACTATTGAACCCACCGGTAAAAATTGAATTCGAAACATATTGCTCTTCAACCCTCTGTGAAATCGAAGGATCCATTGGTTGATTATCAGGTGTGGGAGGTATAACAACAGTATAGTTCATAAATTCAGTACTTCCTATTTCACTATCGAGATCTTCTCGCGAATAATTCATATACCGGCCCGAACTTGTCCTCCTAGCAAACGTCACTTGCGGAGGTAACGCACCCCTTCCCTGTTGTAGCTCTAAGGCTTTAGGCGATCTCGACGACATATTTCACTAAATCCTTTTTAACAAACTCAGTAACCTAAATACTCCAAGAAATCAACAGATCACCTAAAAGAATGAATAAAGATGAATCAAAAGCCATAATAAAATATATGTCACACCATACACCCCTCGTACAAAAAGCGTAAGAACATAAAACACATGAAGAATCTTTACATCATCATCATCAAATAAACCAACCATTAATCACATAAAAAGTTATAAAAAGTTAAAAACAACAAAGTAACACTTCAAAAAAAAGAGCACAAAGCTAATCGACGGGGTTTGAACCTACCGCCACATAGACACAAATCAACATAAGTTAAATAACAAAAAAATTACTGTAATAAAAAGTACCTAATGAATATAATCAAGAACATTAATCCATTGAACAAACCCTAACTTGTTTATATTTTTTTTCTCTCACTAAGAGAAGCGAAGCAAAGCAGATGAAGAAAAACTATGGACTAGTTCTACATATATACCACTAGATACTATCTACAAGAAACATTAAATAAATAAATAATTAAAGACAAAAAAGCCGCTTCTTAAAAAAAAATAGCGTGTGAGGAAATATTCAAACCAAACACATATATTATATGGACATCGTCCATATTACAACTGTAATAAAATCTTTTAACAAAATAAACTATAAATATTTATTAAAATATTTAAATAAGTGGTGATATAAGTTCAAATACTAGGTTTAAGTGACATAAACCAGAACCAAGTAATATGAACGCCGGCACCGGCTGTACGGACAACTATGTTTTTACCTTGTTTAAAAAAAAGTGGATAATGTTTGAGAGATCTTGTTGTTGTCTGGATTAATAAAGAACATTGAAGTGGTTTGTTTGACTGTGTTTTGCCGGAAGTAAAGTGAGTGTGTGTTTATGGTGTTTGTGTGTGAGAGAGAAGGGGTAATAAATAAAGGCTTGTTGAGGGAGAGTGTTTGGGTGATGTAGGGGGGAGATGAAGGGTATTTTTGGAAACATGCATTTATGTTCGAATATCTACTAAAAATATGTAGGATCTTTTTACTTTGTATTTTGGGATAGGATATTGGTACTTTAAGATACAAGTAAAGTAAATACGTTTTGAGTATTATTTTTTTCTTTATTTTTATAGTCTTGTTTTTAATATAAAACTGTGAAAAAGAAAAAATTAAAAATTAAAAATATAAAGTTTGACTAATCAAAAGTGATAAAATACAAAAGGAGGAATTTCATATATACTCAATGAAACTTTATAAATTACATATTTCCCTAAAACACAAGTTTTCAATGCATAATGTACAATGAAATTGAAGTATGTTTGGGAAAATATGTAAATATTAAAGTTTTTTTTGGGATACATGTAAATGCCCCAATACAAAAATACGGAGCATAATGTGATAAAAACGGTTTTATTCTGTTAATAAATTATGTAAAATTGTCTAAAAAATACATAACATAAAATATAAAGTTTGACAAATCAAAAGTAAAAAACCAAAAAAAAAAAAAAAAAAACAATCAAAATTTGTTTTGTACTATGAATAAAATGAATAAGGCTGGATAGAGTCGATACATAAAATTCACCAAACATCTTAGCCACATCAGTTTTCTCTCTCTTCTCACTTAACTCACTACAACTCAACATTCAATCATAGTGCTAACTTTGCAACTCACCGTTCGTCACCATTTTTTAATTTAAATACTTTTATTAATAAACTAAAAACGCAAACCAACTGAGCTAGCTCAGTTGGCCACCAAGGGTTTCCTTGGATATGTGAGTTCCTCGCCAACCTAGTGGTTGTGGGTTCAAGCCTCGTCGGAGGCATGTATGAAATATATTGTGAGATAGTTGTTAAAAAAATTACCGTTCTAAAAGAAAACGCAAATATCAACGTAAACGTACAAAATTTAATAAAAACATAAAACCTACGAAATTAAAAAAATTTACCTCGTTAACTTTCCGGTTGAAAATGGGTCGAGTTAATCGGAACGTCTTCCGAAATTTATATGTATCATACACCGGATTCTCGCTAAAAAGGCGACGACTAAACGGTCATGAGCACCATAACGATCTCGATTTATGAGGGTTCTCGTCAGTCGATTTGCGTGTCGTCTGTTCTTAATAAACACAATACTTCTTTTAAAAAATTCACCCTATGGCTAATAACTTCTTCTCCTTTTTCTATGTCTAAGTCGGGGATCATAAACGTATACAAATTCATTTTGATTAAATGAGGAATGAAATATATGTTGTTTGAGTAAAGAATGTGAGAAGTGTGTATAAGACGGTGAAGTTTATATGTATTTATAAGTAAAAGGGGAAGTATTGGAAAAAAATTAGGGTGCGTTTGGTTGCCTCCTTTTTAACATCGGGTTTAGGCTGAGTACCAACTATAATTGTTTGGTTAATGGGTTTTGGTTTAAAAACACAAACATGACCCACAAAATAAAAAGAAGACCTATTTGGTGGGTTTTTTCTCTCTCACACATATTTATTTATACATCTCACTCTTTCTCTCTCACATATATACACATACTTTTATTTTATAATATTACTTTTAATTTTAATTTTATTAAAAAATCTATTAAATAAATATAATTTATTTCTCCAAAACCTACATCAAATCTAAATTCTAAACCAAATCCAAACCTCTTTATAAACCAAACGCACCATTAATAAATGATGCAACGGATAAAAGAGGAAGGGGCTCACATTTTTCAAACTCACGACTGTGAGTCACTCACCATTCATGGCGGAAGTCATGCGTGAGTTTTTTGGGCGGAGCAACAACTCACGCGTGAGTTATGCACTCACTCGTGAGTTTTTCTCTCACTCCGCCCAGCCTAATGGGAGCTATTTTTTTCTATTACAAAGAGTTTCCACCGTCTTTGACGAGTGGACCAATCTTTTGCGAGAATTTGCATAAGTACCTTAATGGGCAGCATCCCTCCTAATTGACCCAATTGAAGAGTAATAAGAGCTCTAAAGGTAAGAGAGATATCCATAGCAGTATTTTTTTTTTTTTTGTTTCAGATTTCTAACTATAGAGTACTATTTTATTTAGTACATGATTTAAATTGTGAGGGTGTTGTTAAGCATTTGAAATGTTACATTTACCAGTGTTTATTGTTGTCAATGTCATATTAGTGTTGTGTTATTTCTTTGGGGTAATTCCATGTTTTCTTAAAAAAAATCAAATTTTCATATTTTTTCAAACATGCATCAAAATCATTGTACATTCTGCATTGTTTACTTGTAACTTAAGTAAATATGGCATTTTAAGGTTTAGATTGGGTAAATATAAAATTATCTTTATTTCTTTTGTCAACTCGCTTTTGTTATTTGCTTTTTTATCTCCACTACTACAAAACAAGTCAAATAAATTGTACCTTTTCTCACATAATTCTAAGATTAATTATGAAGTCTTGTTAACCCTATGGCTAGTGTCTTATGACTCTCATCATCACATTCTAAAATTAAAAAATTAATTTTATATATCAACTTACTTTCATAACTAATTTTATCAGTGTTCTAAAAGGCGCGCTTTGACGGCGTTAAAGCGTCACTAAGACGTGAGGCGTGATCTTCACGTTACGAAATGGACCAAAGCGTCGACTCTAGGCGTGGCGTGGGATGAGACGTGAAAATGAGCGATAAAGCGTGAGACGTGACGAGCCTTTTAGATTCAAGTCCGATAGGTTTTTTTCAAAATGAAGAATATTACGTGTAATGATAGATTCTTAACTTTATTCATATGTACAACGCTTTATGTAAACTCAATATATATGAAATATGATATAAATATATAAGTATTTTCATATTTTTGGTCGATTTAAGCCACGCCTTAAAAATATAAAGGTTACGCCATAGCCGCTAAGGCGTGAGACTTGGTCATGCCGCCACGCCTCACGCTAACCTTGAATATATATCTAAATTGCAAGTATTGTATGTATAATATATAATGTTTTAATGCATTTACTAAAATCAAAAGAGATATGAAAATGTCCCAAAATTAAATGATAAAAAAATAAGATTAAGAAACAAAAAAAATAACATATAAAAACATTTGTATTTTCGAAACAAGTTGAACAAAAAAAAGCTAAAAAATACTACTACCTTTTGTTTAAAATAAATGTTCAGTTTAACTTTTCAGAATCAAACTAGTTTAACTTTTACCTTAACTATTTCTTTGTGTGTTATATAATACCTAATAAAATATATGAATTGATTTGTGTTTTAAATATATTTACATTGGTATAATTTTAATCAAGTATTATATAACACAAAAGAAGATATTTAAAATCAATGTTAATAAAGTAAAATATCAAAAAGTTAAATTGAACATTTATTTTAAAATGAAAAAAAGTAATAGAGGGTGCAAGTATCGAAAAGAAGATAGTATAGATGATAAGTCTACCATTTAATCATGGATTAAGTTAGAATATTGCCATTGATTTATTTGGTTATATAGTTCTTTTCCGCTACACAAATTCTAAGGCTGGATGGTAAAAGGGTGACAAAGTTACCTGATACGTCAGCACCGCATTAATTTTCTTTTTTCAACTTTAAAACTCACGGCAACCCACCTTTTAACCGTAATAAAAACTCACCTTACAACTAAAACCCACCTTACTCACCTTTTTTTTATTTAATTACTTTTATTCGTAAACTAAAAACGTAAATATTAACGTAATTGTAAACGTACGAAATTAATAAAAACGTTAACTAAATTAAAAAAATTATTCATAGATTAAAAACTTAAACGATACATAGATAAATTAAAACGATACGATTCATAGAAAAATAAAAACTTAAACATAGACTAATACTACAAATTATACTTCGCCTTGATCTTTGCCCTTGCTTCATCCATTGCCATCCGCTGGTCCTCGGTCAAGTGATCGTATGGCTGGAGATAGAACCTTATGTCTTCTAGTTGTTATCGATACTCCGTAGCTGCAACCTCTCGTTCACAACATTCCACATCCCTCCTTTTGATCTCTATAAATGCTTCGCGTTGATGAACCTCAGTAGTTGTCATCTCGGTTACCATCAACCTAGCCCAATGCATCATCATTCATAGTTGACGATCCCGACGCTTTCGACCCTTTATTTTTTCCAGCAGCTCTCGCTTTGTCCCTGCCCCCTGGTCGTTAAATTTCTTGCACCTCATCTTCATCGACAACATTAGTATTTAGATTAATACTAGCGTCCCCAGACTTTGTGTTGAACGAACTAGAACCAGATGACTTGTGTCTTTTGCTACCTCCCTCAGACCCTATGTTGAAGTTTGGAAGTGCTATTTCTTTCCATTTCGGACTATCTTTTAAAACATCCCAACACTGACGAAATTTAAAGGAGAGTCCGGTTTCAGCTTGATAGTGAATCATTGCCCTTTGAACCTAATCTTTGTCTCTGGCTCCACTCTCATGCGCCATACGCATGACGTTATCGTACACTCCACAAAACCGAATCACGGTCGGACGCACCGTCTTCCATTTTTCGCACACCATATCGTACGTTCGACAACCGTACGCTTTTGTTTTGCTCTCTATGTACGCCAAAACCTCACACCAAAAGCCATTTTTCTTCCTCGCGTTACCATGCTCGATGTTTTCAGAAATGGCAACCCAACCTTTAGCCAACGCAATTTCTTCCTCAGTTGTCCACGCAATCTGTCGGGGTGCATTATCGCTTTGAATTGGCCTCTTTTAGCGGTTAAGGGTCGGCTTCTTCTTCTTTGTTGGTGAGGTCGCGACTTGTTCAACCGGAGATTCGTGAGGATTGGGTTCTTGCCAATAACCGGTGTTTTCTTATAAACACTCCGAAAATCCAGGCGTGTACAAATCTTCAATCGGAAATGCATTAATTGGAGACACGGCTAGATCCGTACGTGATTGTGATGACGAACCACCCATTTGGGTTTGTGAGACGTACTCTTGGTGGCTAAATGGAAACGAGGAATGTTGGGACGAGTAATCCTGAAACGCGTGTGGTTGTGATCCGTAACCGTGAAACCCGTATTATTTTGGTGTCGGTGCCGGGTTTCCTTGTGGTTGGTTTAGGTAAGGATGGTGATAGTATGATTGTGGTCGTAATAAGTTCGGGTTCCGTGATGGATTTCAGAGCGTAAACATGCCATCGGGTGTCGGCGGATTGCTTCGGTTGGGGTTTTTTATTGACGTTTGTTGGGTCGGAGAGTGTTTTGGTGAGACATTTTTTTGAAAATAAAATTGAGTGTGAAGTTTTTAGAGAGATTGTATATAAATAGGAAGAGTTGTGTATAAAAATTGGTGATGACGTACCCTCCTCTCTGGCTCGGAGGCCTCCCCTTCGAGCTCGAATAGGATCTTCTCGCAATTGTACTTTAAAACCTTCGAATAGTTCGAGTGGCGTAAAACTGTCTTTGAGATAGTTACCAGTATGGGAATCCACCACGCGAAGGTCCCAAACTCTTCTCGGTAAGGCCTTTGACCAAACTAGGGCAGATGTCAGACTTATTTAAGTAAAACAACCACGATCTCCCTCTACACCTAAGCCTTTCCGTTAAGGTAGAACGTTGTATACAGTTCCTGCAATCACCCCTCAAAACATGGGACACCCCCACGATCACCGGTTTTTGTGCTAGGCCACGTCCTATCTTATTTCTACACATATAAATAGATGGCAAGGTCTCCAGGTATGACTAAGACTTTCACACACTCATACATACTTACATACTTACTTTACATCATAAAAGCACATACTTACTCTCATACCGGAGGTGATTCGCAGGGACACCCCTTGCGCTTCACTTCACGTAGTGTTTCTATTTGTGTTGTCACAGGTTGTACAAAACTTGGCAATCCCTCAAGCATCCCAAGAACTCTTCGATCCTATCGAACCCTGATCATTCCCATATTTGCATAATCAGTGGCGTCATCCGTAGGACCTGCAACAATTAGTCCCGTCTAAACCAAGTCAAATAACCTCCAAACCACTTCACCTACTTTTTCGGCATGACTAACGGAAGAGAAATGACGCCACTACCAGGCTTCTGGATACCACCCCATATACCCAACGTCAATACCAATGAAAGATAATCTGTAACTACTACCGTGTTTGCCGCCACTACCCCTAGAAACACGTCATTTGCTTATCGTGCTTCCACTTTGACTGATCCTACCCTTATGATTAGTCCCGCTTTCGTAGAAGCCAACTATGAAATCCTCGAATCTCTCTTAAGAGATTGGCGAAGGCAGATACGCAATGAGGATCTCCGAATGGAACTGGAGTATTTCAGTGAAGACTACGATGAAGAACGTGAAATTGAACCAAGGCCTGAACGAACCAGGAAAGTCACTCCACCTCTTCGCACGAGATCACCCAGGGTTCGTAGACAACGTGAAAGGGTAGTAGGGTTCGAAGAAGCTCCAAACAGGGAAGGAAGCAGAACCGGAAGGAATACCGAAGGTAACAGACCTTTAAAAGATAGAGCAGAGGAAAATGGAAGGCGGGAGATGAACCTCCCCCCACTTTTGGCAGCCCACTTGAAAAGGAATGAAAATGGCCAACCTCTGCAATCCTCGTTGACCTCTGTCTATGAAGGCCGTCAATCCTCAATTAACATAGGATGGGATCTCCCTCCTAACGGTACGTTTCTCTCACACCATGCCTAACCTTTCGTACCTCGTAGTGCACATGTACCCAATGGATTTGTACCTACTCAAGTTAACCCCTACTCCTAACCCTCTACGGGTATTATTAATGGACAGACCCCAAGCTTCCCTTTCTAAGCTCAAATTGGTAATCCCTCCATTGGGGGAACCTCTGTCTACCCTCCACAAAGAGGATACGTACCCCAAACTTTCCCAAACGGCAACGTATCTCTGTACAACGGGTTCGCGTATCCTGTAGCTATCTCTACGAATAACTACCCCTTCCATACGCAACCTATGTACGCACAGAAAATTATGTCTATGTGTCTGAGCCCATACCTTGTAGGTCTTTTTGCAGATCCGACAGGATCTGTGACCCCCTTTGTTCGCTGGATCGAGGACTATCCTCTCCCAGATGGACTGAAAATGCCTTCCCATGTTGGTTCTTACGATGGAAAGGGGGTCCTGATAATTTCTTACACCTCTTCGAAGGAGCCATTCGCATGCAAAAATGGCTAATGCCTGTGGCATGTCACATGTTTACATATACCCTCAAGGATCCTGCCAGAATATGGTGGAATAGTCAAAAAGCAGGCAGTATTCTCAACTACGAAGACCTAAAGGCAAAGTTCTGATCACACTTTAGCCAGCAAAAGAGGTTCACGAAGACGTACTTGGCAGTTCACACCATCAAACAAAGAGAAGGCGGGAGTGTCAAAGCTTTCGCCACTAGGTATACAGATGACACCTTACAGATTTTGGGCCTATATGAAGACCAACGTATTTTTGGTTTTGTTCACGGTTTGAGAATAAGAAACTTGGTCGAACACCTCTCCACGGACCTTCCATCCACTTACAAGGGTTTGATGGAAAGGACCTACACATGGATTGAAGCAAGAGAAGTTGCCTCAAATGGATCCCCAAATGATCGGAGGGATAACTTTGAAAGGTCAAGGAAATCCTCCTAGGACAACGCCAGGGGTCAAAAAAGTAGAGACATGTTCTCCCCTTACAGGGGACCTAATCACGGATTGCTCTCCAGCCTATTTAAAAGTCCAAGAGATATTCTCGCCATAGAAAAAGTAGCAAAGACTTTCGAACAACCTCTACGGTTGCCCAGAAGTAAGTGGTCTTGAGACAAGACCAAATACTGCCATTTCCATGAAGATCACGGACATGACACAAACCAGTGTTGGGAACTAAGGCACCAAATAGAGGAGGCAGTAAAATCAGGGCAGTTGGCCCACTTGGTGAAAGGCATAAAAAAGAAAAAGGAAAAAAGTTTTTGACACCCAACTAGACGAATGGAAAGAAGAAAGAAGGAACGCAAAGCCTGCCAAAACCTTTGTTCTCATGATAAGCAGACGAAGTTGTAACCCAAGGAAAATATATGTGGAAGAAGACTACAATAAAGTGGGGGAAATCAAATTCCCACCCCTATCAGATAAGAGTTCAGTCGACCAGTCATCATAAAAGCTTATGTGTCGGGAAGACAAGTAAACATGGTATACATGGATAGCGGAAGTTCGTGCAAAGTGATCTACGAGCACTATTTCTTGAAGTTAAAGCCATCTATCAGATCACTTCGAGTAGACTCAAAGACCCCACTCGTTGGCTTCTCCGGGGAATACTCCTGGCCCTTAGGAGAAGTACCCTTGGAAATCACGATTGGAGAAGGCCTCCTCATAATCACAAAAACACTCAACTTCGTCATCGTGAGATCTAACTCACCACACAATCTGCTACTTGGAAGGACCGCCATGAAACAAATAGGGATCGTGGTATCCACTATCCAAGGGGCTATAAAGTTTCATACGTCGAAAGGAATCGGCACCCTCCTTTCAGAAAATAATCTACAAGAAGAGCAAAGAATAGCAAGCGATGCACGACAAGCAGACAAAGAAGATATCCTCATTTGTGTAGATGCAGAAGAGAAGATTGTGGTAAACAACCAATATCCGGAACAAATAATCACCATAGGAAGGCAGCTATAAACGAAGACTAAGCTAAAGTCCTCTCTCTCTCTCTATTTTTGATCCTCTTTCTTTCTCTTTTCTTAGTTTTAGATTCGTGTTATGAAGTGAAGTTAATCGGGAACCTACAGAAATCTTTAATATAGAACACAGAGTGAACGAGTCCAAGCATGTAGAACCAGTAAAGCAAAAGAAAGGAAGCCTGGCACTGGAAAGAAACGAAGCGATTCACACCCAAGTGGAAGAACTCACAAAGACCAACATTTTGCGAGAAGTCAAGTATCAAACGTGGGTGTCAAACCCAGTCATTGCGAAGAAGGCTGATGGAAGATGGAAGTTGTGCATAGACTTCACAGACATAAATAAGGTCTGCCCCAAAGAAAATCATCCGCTACCCGCAACTGAATCGAAAGTCGAATACATACACCAACACCGATTCAAATGTTTTCTGGATGCGTACAAAGGATACCACCAAATCCCGATAGCCGAAAAAGATAAAGAAAAGACGGCTTTCTACACAAGAGAAGGGGTGTTCTGTTATAAGAGGTTGCCCTTTGGTTTGAAGAATGCGGGGGCAACCTATCAGAGACTAATTGACAAGGTGTTCAGCTGCCAAGTAGGACGAAACATGGAAGTCAATGTTGACGAGATGGTCATAAAGAGTGACTCCAAAGAAGAAATGCTTGCTGACATTAAGGAGACTCTCGAAAGACTCCGAGTGATTAACCTAAAACTCAATCCGAAGAAGTGCTCCTTTGGAGTAGAGGAAGGGAGGTTTTCAGGACATCTCATCATAAAGCAAGGAATCAAGGCAGATCCTTCGAAAGTCAAGGCAATATCAGACTTGCAGCCTCCTAAATCGGTCAGCGAAATACAAAGCCTCGACAAAAAGTTGGCAGAAATAAATCGTTACCTTTCGAAGGGGGCGGATAAAACGCTTCCCTTCATGCGAACTCTGAAAAACTGCACGAGTGGAAAGATGGTCCAATGGACGACAGAAGCAGACAAAGCCTTTCGAAGAATGAAAGCACTTTTAGAAGCACTACCAATTGTGACCGCACCGGTTAATGGCGAAAACCTTGATAGTGTACCTAGCGGATTCTGAAGAAAGCATAAGTGCAGTATTAATGACAGAAAGAGGGGAAAAGCAAGTTCCTGTGTATTTCATCAGCCGAACATTACATGGGGCCGAGCTAGAATACCCAGAACTGGAAAAGCTCATACTGCCCCTCGTATATGCTACAAGAAAGCTGTGAAGATATTTTCAAGCTCACCCCATCCAGGTTCTAAGTGACAAACCCATAAAACAGATTCTCACAAGGCCCAAAAAATTAGGACGTATAGCCAAATAGGCAATAGAATTGGGGGAGCACGAGATTGAGTTCAGAGGAAGAAACTCAATCAAAGGACATATACTAAATGATTTTTTGGCTGAAACCCCCCCCAAGAAAGATAAAGAGATAAAAGATGGAGAAGCCAAAAGAAAAGAACCAGAGCCAGAGAATGCATGAAAATTGTTCACTGACGGAACCTCAAGCTCCGATGGCTCTGGGGCAGGATTAACGCTGATCAACCCAGAAGGAAAAGAATACACCTATGCCTTAAGGTTTGAATTTAAAACTACCAACAATGAAGCAGAATATGAAGCATTACTGGCAGGACTACGCATAGCCAAAGAAATGAAAATCCAAGAACTAATAATCTTCGTAGATTCTCAACTGGTAGCAAATCAAGTCAACGGACTCTTCGAAGTAAGGCAACCTGTCATAAAGCAATACATGGAAAAAGCGAAGGAGTTGATATCTAGTTTCCCTACCGAAGCAAGAAATGACATCTATAACGTCAGCATGGCCTTTCTTACAATAGGGAATTGATATTGTAGGACCACTACTAATGGCACCAGGAGGCGCAAGCTTCCTAGTAGTGGCCATCGACTACTTTAAAAAATAGGTCGAAGCAAAGCCGCTAATATCAACGACCAGGAAGCACTTGGAAAGATTCGTGTGGGAATACATAGTGTGCAGGTTTGGAGTACCTCAAATAGTAATTTTAGATAACGAGAAACAATTCGCTGAATTCACGTTCCTTATCTTTTGTCAAAAACTTGAAATACTCCAAGCCTTCACGTCAGTCTACCACCCCAAGCAAACGGACAGGTAGAAGTAACAAACAAGGAAGTTGTCAAAGGAATGGAACGCAGGTTAGGGAAACCCCACCAAGGATGGGTTAATGGAGTTACCACAAGTCATATGGGCGCATAAAACAACTCCGAAATCTAGCAACAGATAGACTCCTTTTAGCTTAGTCTATGGCTCAGAAGTTGTAATCCCGATAGAGATAAGTGTGGAAATAAGAAGAATCCAGGACTTCGACCCTAAGAAGAACGTAAAAAAACGCAGGGAAGACCTGGACATCCTCAAAGAAATAAGGGTGATAGCTTCGATTAAAGAAGCTCACTATAAGCAAAAACTAGAAAAATACCATAACAAACGAGTTCGGCCGTCCACCTTCAAACCAGGAACATATGTGCTTCGACTTAATAGCGCGAGCAAGGCAGAATTTCAAGGAAAGATGGGACCGACATAAGAATGCCCCTACATAGTTAAGAAGGCCTATGGAGGCGGAGCCTACAAACTAGAAACACTATCCGGCTCTCTGATCGACCGAACATGGAACCGATCAAACATGTGTAAGTTCTACGTATGGAAATCGTTATCGTTTGCAAAAGTCTTTGTTTGATTTCTTTAATAATGAAAATACTCATTAAAGTGTAGCAAACTAAGTGTTTATACTCGAAATGATGTAAATCTTTCTACACTATCAATGGAACGGATTACTCTAAATCTTTTGTGTTAACATTCATGGCAAAAGATAAAACAAGGCCACACTTGAGCCTTAGCATCAAAGCCTAACGTTCGAAAGGGTGATGAGGGGCCACACATGAGCCTCTCAGAAATAACACCTAAATTCACGTTAAAGGCGTCAAATTATTAAAAAGTTTCAACGTTCGAGGAGACGACAAGGGGCCACACGTGAGCCTTTCAGAAACAAATACCCAACCTCACGTTAACTTTTCCAGAGGTTACATATAAAACCTTATAAAAAATAGGGCGGGTCGCAACCCCCTATAAGCAAGAAAACACTTGTTCAAAAACTACTAGTAGGAAAGAAGAACTTACAGGCCACACATGAGCCTCGCAATACATGCAAATAACATTTGCAACAGTTGACGAAATAAGCAAGTTAACAATTGACAATCAGTCACAAAAAGTCACGGGTACAAACCACCTGGATAGTTGAAACAAGACCTACATACGGCATCTCTATGAAGCCTTTGAAGATAAACGCTTCGGTTAAAGTGACTGCGGCTTCTTTGACAGCAGTTGCTCCACGAAAGCATGAGGATCAGCACTCAACTCAGCCAAGAAAGGGTAGGAGGCATCAGCCAAATCATTACCAACTCGGACATACTCATCCGTTGAAGATGGACGATAACCAGGCATCTTCTCTAAAACAAAAGGCTTCTTTAACTCGGCTACCTCTTCAAATGTTGCACACCTGCCATGAATGATAGATGCCTTGACAAGCCTAGCGATAAGGACACCCATCTCATCGCTATGAATAAGCTTCATTGTTGCGTCCGAAATGACTCTTGCTACCACAGCAGCTATATCCTGACTCAAACTATCCACCTCTTGTAAAAGCTCGATTTCGGAAGCCTTGAGTCCCTTCCCTTTATATTCGAGGCCTTCGACTTTAGATCGAAGGGTGGATAGAGTCTGCTCATAGTTAATCCACTTCTTCTCTTCAAGTATGAGCCTACTATACTCATTATGGAGACTATTAACCCGACTCTGCAAGGTCTCAATCTCAGCGCGCATATCGAAAATAAGAGGATTTTTATCCAAATCCTGAAGGGCTTCATTACATTTTTTCTCCAGCTCTGCATGCGTTTTATCTTTCTTGATTTCCCTTTCTCGAATAGTATCACAGGATGCCCTGGCTTTATGCAATGCAAAAATTAGTTCTCGAGTCCTATCATTCAAAACATTGTCAAGAACAGCTTGACGCATATAAGCTTTGTCATGAATATCACAGATTTGTTCTATACTAATCTCCCTCAAATATTGCTTCTAAGAAGGAGGGGTGACATGAGCAATGACCCAATGGCAATCAGTCGCGTCCTTTAACTCCTTAGCAGAAGAAAACTCTACATAGAGAAACAAGAAAGGGAAAGAAACAACCTTGATAAGTTTTTTTTGAAATAACAAAGATATTGCATACAATAGAAGGATCAGGTTTACCATATATATTGGGTCACTATCAATATCAAGGGGAGTAAAAGCGTCACCAGCAACCTTACTTGCTTGAGCAAGAACTTTTCAAGCCTTTCGATGAGGATCATCTCCATGGGAACCAACAACAACCTTCCTTTTTCCATAAACCTTTGATTTTTTACCCACTTCTAGATAGGAGGGTGCATCAAGGCCAATCAGAGATGATCCACTCTCCTTAGAAGAGGTATTGCGAGAGTCCATGATGTTTTCGGTAATATCCAAAGAATGCACAACAGATATATGCTCCGCGTTGATCATTGGAGCTTCATTATTCAGACTTCGTAGAGCTTCGATTTTCATCTAAACCTCCCTCGAAAGAAAATTGAACCCACCATCAACCCCTTGGACTATAGAACTCCTAAAATCCATCTGTGTAAACAACCGAACACAACAAAACAGCTTAGGAGGCAAGATATGACAAGTTATACATTACAAAACAAAAAGAAATACCATGTCCACGATGGTAGATCACATGCTTTTTAGGTCTATATTTCCACGAGGTCTTCAGGCCTGCAAGGTAGAGAATGGGATCCGAAAAAGTTCGAACGTTACAAGGGTAGGTGGAGATTTGATCATACAACAGATCCATTTGAGGAAGCAGAGGAATTTTATCTTTAAAAGATTTTTTGTCAAACTTATTGTCTTTAGAAGGAGCTCGGGGAAGCTAGAGGGGATCGCTTTGTTTTCGATATAGAAGAAACTACCTTTCCACTTTTCAAGATGGGTTACGGGTTTCATCAAAGCTTTGGGCACATCAACGCCTCCCCTACTGGAAAGAGTTAACCAAGCACCAACACGACCAAGGTTTAAGAATGATCGAATGAGGTCAATGGAGGGCTCACCACCATAAGCTTTACACATTACCACAAAAGTCGTCAAATTTATCATACCAAAAGGGTTAAAAAGTGAAATATGTACATTGAAATGATTCAAGACATGGAATACGAATAAAAGAATAGGGAGCCTAAGGTTGGAAAGAGAAAAGTGATGGGTATATAAACCAATAAAGCCTAAAGGAGCATCATAGATGGTTTGAGATTTTATTGGAAGAACAACCCTGACATTCTGAGGGATATCATAGTCACAGACAAATTGAATTAGTTGTTCTTTAGTCAAGGTGCACGTTTGGGAAGCGATGACAAATTTAGAATCCATGAAAGATCAGGGAAAGAAATAATTACCTTGTGATTAATAAGTAGAGTCCATGAGGATAATGGAAGGCAAGGGTATGAATAAAAACAGTAATGATAGCTTATTTGAAGGACATATTAAATCGGTACGTACACGTGTCCGATGAGATTGAAAGAGTATTTGAAATTTGAATTTCAGCTTTGAAAAAAGATGCGCACATTCCTCAAGGGGGACTCTTCCTTATACTATCCCCAACTAACTCCTCGTCAAGTGGGGGGTAACATTGAATGCACGTAGCACGCCTGCTTGGGCCTTCGATATGGTTTGCGATTTGGGCTACATTTGATAAGTCGAACGCAATGCACCCATAGATGCATACATTACATTTGACAGGGGGCTTGATGACGTACCATCCTCTCCGGCTTGGAGGCCTCCCCTTCGAGCTCGAATGAGATCTTCTCCCGATTGTACTTTAAAACCTTCGAATAGTTTCGAGCGGCATAAAACTGTCTTCGAGATACTTACCAGTATGGGAATCCGTCACGCGAAGGCCCCAAACCCTTCGCGGTAAGGCCTTCGACGTAACTAGGGCAAAGACCAGACGTATTTAAGTCAAACACCCACGATATCCCTCTACACCTAAACTTTCCCGCCAAGGTAGAGAACGTGGTATACAGTTCCTGCAATCACCCCTCAAAACGTGGGACACCCCCACGATCATCGATTTTTGTGCTAGGCCTTGTCTCATCTTATTTTTACACATATAAATAGATGGCAAGGTCTCCAGGTATGATTAAGACTTTCACACACTCATACATACTTACATACTTATTTTACATCATAAAAGCATATACTTACTCTCACGCCGAAGGTGATTCGCAGGGACACCCCCTGCGCTTCACTTAACGTAATGTTTCTATTTGTGTTGTCACGGGTTATCCAAGACTTGGAAATCCCTCAAGCATCCCAAGAACTCTTCGATCATATCGAAGCCTGATCGTGCTCATATTTGCACAATCAATAATAATTCAAATAAAATTAAAAACATTACAATAAAACTTTAATTTAATTGGTGTTGATTTGATCGACCTTAAATGTGTTTCATTAAATTGACATTTAGGCTTATATGAGTTGTTTTGTTGTGTATCTCTCGAATACTTTGCAACGTTTCTTGATGCGTTCGTATGGGACATCATCACGATGTTGCCCCTCTGATTTTTTTTTGAGATTTCGCCTGCTCGGAATCATGTAAAATCATATTATGTAATATGATGCATGTGTACATTATATACGTTATTTTACTTAGCGTCATCCCTCGAGCCAGTTGTTTAAGTATGCGCCACATTTTCTTTAAGACATCAAACACTCGTTGTACATCTTTCTTTGCTGCTTTGTGCATGGTCTTTTACGTTATTTGTTTTGTATCATTCGCCCTGGATTTGAAATGAACTTCATCAGAATAGACCATTCTGGATATATCCCGTCAGTAAGATATATCCCCTTTTATAAGTCACGTCGTAGCCACAAATGAGACATCCGGTGCTTTTCCGGATTTGAGATAATTGAAAATAGGGAATTGTCGTAAAGCGTTCACGTCGTTGTTCATCCCAAAAACACCAAAGAACACATGCCAAATCCATAAGTCTTGGGAGGCAATCCCTTCCAATAAAATGAATGCGTCTGGCCTGTGATCACGCTTACAAAATTAAACTTTTAATGCAATTAGGCAATTCTTCCACGGACAATCTGTACAATCAATGCTTCCTATCATCCCAAGAAACCCGTGCTTTTCCTCATGACGAGCATAGAGTTTTTCGATGTCAGTATAATGTCGGCTTTCACAAATACTCGTTTCCATATAACTCCACGACGGTGTGCTGAAAGCTAAGAGAGACTCACGGCTGTTGCCGCACCCATTTACAGACATTCGTCCAGAGCATCAGGAAAAGAGTCGTATGTCATTTAACGAATTGCGGAAATACACTTCATCAATAGGAAAATGCCAACTTTTCCAGTACAGTCAGCACCTGGTTGAAAATAAGGGCAATGATAAGTTATTTCTTGAACAATGTGTGTGGATAGCTTTCGTCTCATTCGAAACCGTGTAAGGAATGTTGCTTCATTAAACTGTGGGTGTTCGGAGAAGCAAGCCGCCACTAGACGATAACACTGTAACGATCTATGTCTACTTGGTTTCGTAGCTTGAATAACCGCACTACATGCATCCGTAAAAAATGTTAGCTCACTATTAGCTTCATCTTCATCGTCCGAGTATGTATAAAATCATATATCGAAAGACAATTTGTAGATAAAATATGTAAAAATGTGTTTGAATGTGTGAATAAAAATGAAGAAGTAATAAGGTATTTATAAGTAAAAAAAATGTTTAATTTTTTTTAAAGAAAATAATATTTTGAATGGCCAACGATCATTTTTTGTCTGATAAATACTCACACGAATTGGTTGAGGTCACGACCTGCTTCTTCAAAAATCCTTTCGTCGACCGACTCGACAAAGAGGGTTGTAGTGGTGGCGACACAACCGGGACTCAACCGACCTATCACTGCGCCCAGCCTAATACTTATTTTGAAAACTTATTTTTAATAAAAAAACATGATAAAGATATCGTACTAAAAAGTTTTGAGAAATAAAGAAGAAAATTGTGAATACTGGTCTTCATCCAAATACACGCGCAGATAAAAACGAGACTGTACTCGCAGATTCTCTGAAATACCGAGAATGCCCTTGTGTCATTTGAATTTTTTTGGGCAGACAGAAATAAAATGTGAAAAGAAATAAATAAACAAACAACGGGCAAAAAACGGGATGAGAAAGCAATTGTTGTGGTTGTGGGCCAAACCCACGCGTTTAAAAATTCTTTGTTTTCCCATTTGACCATTTCCCTTTTATCGCCGACCGGGCAGTATCTCGTTTTCAATTGTTCTGAATCCGAACAAGCAAGATTATTCGCGCGTTGCTGCGGGTGTTAATTTTTCGCGCGTTGTTGCGGGGCATTATTCTTTTTTTTCCGGGTTTATTTTTCCGGGCTCAAGTTTAATAGTTTGTTTTTTTTTCTCATATTAAATGGCAATCGTGTATTAAGTACTTTTGTAATTTTTTTTCTTATTTTGTGGCCGATAGCTTTTTTTTTTATGTTGCATACGATTTTTTTTTCTTTCCATTTTGTGTTCGAGTAATTTATTTATATGGGACGTATGTGTTTGGACCTCATGTCGCGAGGTATTTTTTTATCTGAATAAATCAGTACTTTGTAATTATTTTTGTGGTGTTTTATTTTTTTAAATTTATTTATTTTGTGCGGAGTTTATTTTTTCGGTCTCATGTTTAGTAGTTTATTTTTATATAGGCGTATTTGTTAGCCTTCATGTCGCCGGATATGTTTTTGATCGATAAATCATGCTTTAGTAAAAAAAAATCCTATTGTGTCGACAAATATTTTTTTATAAAAAGAGAGGGGGGGGGGGGAAATCATAAAGTTTTTTTTTCCCGATGAACAGTAACACCGCCGGGTCGGGCCGATGGGCTATACTGTTCATCAATGAACAGTTCCACGAACACTGTTCATCGATGAACAGTGATTTGAGCATCTGAAATGGTGACACGTGACATGTCAAATGATAATATATATAATGATATACTGTAGTTTGTTGTAATAAACATTTTTAGGAATTATCCATGCTTGTTCGTAAAAGAAATAATAGATATTCATCTTTTTTTTTCCTGAATTTTTTTAATATGTGTCTTAGGGCACATGATAAAGTGAGACTAGAGCTTATGAGTCATAGCTTAATTTGATCAACACATATTATTATTAATCATCATCAGACATCACAATCACCAATCACCTACTGACCAACCAGGCTGTGACACATAAGCTCTGGTCCCACCTTTAACACGTGCCCCTGGTCACATATTAGAAAAACTCTTTTTTTTCTTTCCAAATTAACAATACTTTCATCGTCTCAAAATAAACGTTTGATTTGATTTTTTAAAGTCAAACAAGTTTAACTTTTACTTTAAATATATATTTTTTGTTATATAATACTTGAAGAAAATTATAACAATGAAAAATACACTTAAAATTTAATTTATTTATATATTTTATATCAAGTATTATATAACAGTAAAACACATATAAAAATAGTTAAGATTAAAGTTGAACCAGTTTGATTAATAAAAGTTAAATTAAACATTTATTTTAAAACCAAAATATTAACTAGTAAAGTTTTCATTGCATATTTAAGAATGTTAAAAAATTCAAAAGTTTTGATAATAATGAGGGCCTAATGATGATGGTATTTTTTTAATTTTTATTTTTAGTGTAAGTTAACTAGATATAGTATAGTCAGTACATATTTTATCTATATTTATGAAGCATGTGTACTTATACTTTAAACTTAAAATGTTGATAGATTTTAGTGTTATCAATAATTTTAGGTAACTGTAATTTACTAGAGATCAATAAGATTTCATATCGTGTTTGGATGCGAGTTAAGAAAGTGTGGAGTGCATACTCGTTTGAGCTAATATGTTTCCACCATGACAAAGACGCATGGGTCAAGGGGTAGTGACTCTAGCGGGGTTCGAGGCAGCCCCCGACACAAACGGTATATTTGGGGCTCCGAGTAACTTGCCCGTTTTCCTACTTTTACCCAACCATTATGATTGTTGGAAGTAACACTTGTGTCTGTTGGTTTATAACCGATTTTAACTGCAATTAACTGTCAAATACAATATGTTTATTACCATATTTTGGTCTCATTCTAACATACGAAAATTCATACAATTCCTCTATGTTCTTGTTTTGTTCTTTTATGGCTAGAAACAAAATGTTCTTTTTGAAAAATATATCTAAGATTATTTCTAACAAAAAAACTCTTAAAAAAGAATAAAATGATATACCTAAATTATCCTTTTATTAAAAATGGTAATAACATTCATTACTAAATTAATAGTCTAAATACTTTTTAATCCTCTAACTTTTATTATTTTTCGTTAATAACTCGTAGACTTTTTCACAACTACAAATTGAACGCGTAAGTGTTACATCAAGAGTCATACCAAAACTACAAGTTCGCATGTATAATTATTTATCGCGATACACTGTTGTTTTACGCGAGTATTTGTCTAGTTTTATTAAAAGATGTAAAGGGTGTCCATTTTGATATTATAGTTGATGTTTATGTCCTTGAAGAAGTCTTTTTACTAACTATATACAGTAATATTTTAGCAGTCTAATTAAGTTTACTGATTCGTGTCTAACTTTTCATGCATTCATACGAAACAAAAGATTTCCATTGTAATAATATTTTTAGAGATGTGTCGATTAGTATATGCTAATGATTAGGTATCGATAATAACAATACTTAAAATAAAGATCGCTAACGTTCGGCTAAGTTAGAACTTTCGCGCTGACGGTTCACTTTCTCAGTAGCAAAAGCGCTTCTTTTTACCCCTTAAGTAGAAGGACAAGAAAGAGATTCTTGGATGTTCATAAAAGATTCAAAAGAAACTTACACACTGTTATGTGGCAAAATAATTTGTTCAAGCATGGAATCTTGTTTTTTCAAAATTGTTTTGATTGGATAAATTATGTTACGACATTATTGTGTGAAAGTTTTTGAATTTTTTGTAGATATAACATGTCTCATGTCAAATTATATATAGTGTTATACAGGGCCGTCTTTAAATTTCTGAAAATTTTGAAAGCCTTGGGCGAAATTAAGTAATGAGATATTTCGAAAAGAAATGTTATATATAAAATATGATTGTTTATAAGATATAATGCAAATTAGATATCTAAATGTTTTATATATTGTTAAGGGGACAAATTTTGAAGCCTCTAAAATTTTTGAGGCCATGTGCGGTCACCCACCCCGCACACTTTTAAAGACGACCCTGGTGTTATAGAGTGATGGGAAGAGTATCACACACAAAAAATGAACACTAGAATTGTTAGGATGTGATTGGTACTTAACATGCTATCACGATCAATTTAAAGTTACATTTGCACATGTACTATTCATTTTAAGCACTGCAGATACAGTGCTGGCATAAAAAGAAGCCCAAAAAATTGGGCCGGCCCAATTAGTTTTTTTAATAAAAAAAAATAAAAATTGTTGGCACAAAATAGGGAGGAAAAAAATGTTACAAAAGTACCGACGCATTCGGATAAAAAATACCCGCGGCAACATTTCCGAATTGACTTAAACAGTGTCATTTTACACCATGAGACCAAAAAAATAAATTCGCAAAAAAGATAAAAAATAAAAAAATAAACTTACACTATTAAACATAAAAAAAGAAAACGCGCGAAAAAACAAAATAATTAAATAAATAAATAACATTTTCGAATTGACTTAAACAGTGTCATTTTACACCATGAGACCAAAAAAATAAATTCGCAAAAAAGATCAAAAATAAAAAAATAATTAAAAAAAAAAATTTAACGTCACACAACAACGCGTAAGACCATAAAAAAAAACTACTAAACATGATATTGAAAAAGTAAACCCGCACTATTAAATATGAGACCGACAAAATAAACTCACACAAAATTAAAGGGAAAAAAAAGAATTAATGACACGCAACAACGCGCGAAAAATAAACGCCCCGCAGTACCGCGCAGGAAAAAATAAACTTACATGATTAAACATAAAAAAAATGCGCGAAAAAAATAAAAAATTAACGCTCCGCAACAACGCGCGAAAAATTAACGCCCGCAGCAACGCGCGGATATCTTTGCTTGTTATCTTTTCATTATAGCATTTATATTTACCTTATAGTGTTTACAAATGGACAACATCATGTGCAATACGACTCTAAATGTATTAAGGGATCGGTATCGTGGTTTGAATTATATAAATCACGATTATGCACGAATTTTCAGTCTTATAATTTTACTTTCAGTCATTCTTATGATTAGAGGTAAAGGCAAAGAGTTATAGTCAATTTGTAAGAGAAATGCGACTCAAACCACCATATTTTGTATGGAATCAATTTTTTGAAATAATTGATGGTTTTGATTAAAAAAACTTTTTACCAAACAATTGTATTAGCATCAAAACTCATTCTTATACCCATATTACAAACATGCCCTAAGCCTTATTGGTTTCATTCCCTCATCGTGTGGACGTTTAATTGACCGGTTAATGAGAGTTTTTGAAAAATTTGTCATAAGTTAAACTCTTACTTGTGACTATGCTCACTACATGAGGCTAGGCTCTTAAGGAATGATCAATTGTTGAAAATGGTTTGACAAAATTAATTTTTTGCGAACTTTGAACAGTTTCTAATATGCGTTCAATGACTTTAAAAATATGAGCAATAATCTTAAATATAATAAGTACAGAAATCTAAATCAACAAAATAAAAGTTCGTTACATTAGACGTATTTTCTTGAAATATTAACGACATATCTGTATGAAAACCGTCTTACGTCATTTGGCATGCATCGTAGGTTACTTACACCGTTTGTGTGTATTGTTTCTTGTTGTGTTTTATATATTGATGCCTTTAAAAAATGATTACAAGTTAAAAAAAGTTTATAGAAAAAGGTAGAACAACCGAATTAATTAACGGAGCGAGTGACGGAGGGATAGAGAAAATATTATTATATTCGATATAATGTCCATATGTCAATCTAAAATGATTCCTCTTTTTCTTCCATCCAATAAACTCCAAACTTGCCGTTATGCTAAATTGTTTAAAAAAAAAAGTGTATTAAAAGTTCAATTGTCTATTTAGTATTCGAAACACACTTCGAATTTAAAGGCGAATAGTTGTAAACTCAGGACTAACAATAATCATGTACGTGCTACAAAAATTGTAAAAGATAAGTAACAATTTTTTTTAGATAGAACACATTTCATAAAAATAATTTCTTTTACATAATTTACATTAATAAGTAAAAATAAAAAATGGTTCACGAGCATTTAAAAAATCCGTCTCTCTAGAAGAGGTTTAGACCATCCATAAAGGATGGTTATGAACTTGGTCGTGGCATGCAAGATACCACAAATGGACGCGTCTTCCCCATTACACGACTGCATCATGGATCAAACAAACAAAAAGTCGGTCTATGTTGGTTGTTGTATGTCCAAGATGAAGATAATCAATAGCCTAACTAATTACTAAAGATGGCTACTGGATATCACTTGAAGTCGTGTAATCACTTTTCAAAGAAGATTATTCGACCCTAAGCTTGGGTATCACGAATACCTTCTTGGGATAAAACCAAGTGTTGTTCTTGTTTTAAGCACAAATCAAGAAAATTGTGTTTCTATGTGTTTAGGTTTTCTGTGTGTTTTTTCATGCAATTGTGATCCATATTTATAGGGGAAATACTCAAAACCTAGTCAATGGGATTAATGAGATATTAATGGCCAATTAATTTATTTCATAATTATTCTTCATTATTTAAAAATTAGTGGTTAAATGACCAAATTAAATGTGGTCATTTAATGCAGTCAAATCTGCCACTTAAATAGGCAAAAGTTTGTTACAAAACATTTAATGTAGTCAAACATGTCACTTAAATGTTTGTAACCACCCATTTAATTCTAACTAATAAAAGAGTTAGGGAAAATCAGTGTCTTTTTTTTTTGAACGACGAGTTAGTACAGTTACTAAGTTAGTTATTCGATTCCACTGTACTTACCCAGAAGGTAGTCTCTGTCAGCCTCGAATAATAATTAGTTATTCAATTCCACAGTACATACCCAGAAGGTAGTCCCTGCCAGCCTCGAACCCCACAGATTCCCACCTTGAAGGAAAGCCCCCACGGAGAGACTCGAAAAAACTACCCCCATACACCCCTCCAGCACTATTTGTTAAATAACAAAACTGCCCTCATTTTAATTTTAGTTGTTTTTTTTTTTTTTTTTTTTATAAAACACCAATTTCCCCCTCTAGCGTTCTACCGTTAATTTTTTATTTATAATGCACCAAAACAGTGCTTTAAATCGGTCGTAAATGCTTAACGACCTTAAATTTTTTATTTACAAAAACAGACTTTCTAACACGTCCAAAACCGAAAACACCAGGCCGCCAAACATCTCGCATCGGAGCGGCAGGGTAGACCTAACTTGTTTAGCATTAATAAGTAAAATAAAAAATGTTCTCACTCATTTAACATAAAAGTCCGTCTCTTCCAGAAGATTTAGAGCGCATCCATAAAGAATGGTTAATGAGAACTTGGTCGTGTGCATGCAAGATACCACAAATGGAGCGCTCTTCCCATTACAACGACTGCATCATGGATCAAACAAACACAAAAAGCGCGTCTATGTTGGTTTGTTGACATGTTCCCAAGGATAAGGGTGAAGATAATCAATAGGGGGGCCTATTAAATTACTAAAGATGGTTTACTAATATCACGTGAATCGTGTAATCACTTTTCAAATAAGTATTAATTGCGCCCTAAGCCCTGGGTATCACGAATACCTTCTTGGGGATAAAACCAAATGTTAGTATCTTAGATTTTTAAGGCTACAAATCAAGAAAATTGTGTTTCTATGTGTTTAGGTTTTCTGTGTGTTTTTTTCATATGACTCCTCATGCAATTGTATCCATATTTATAAGGGTGAAATACTCAAATAACTTAGTCAATGGGATTGTGCGATTATTAATTTGCCAATTAATCTCTTCTCATAATTATCTTCAATTATTTAAAATTATTTTAAATGACCAAAATTAAAATTTGGTCTATTTAATGCATCAAAGCTGGCCACTTAAATTAGGCAAAATTTTTTTACAAAACTTTTAATGTAGTCAAACTGTCACTTAAAGCTCTTGTAACCAACCAATTTAATTCTATACTACTAAAAGAGATTAGGGAAAATCAGTGTCTTTTTTTTTTGGAAACGACATTAGTACAGTTAATCTAAGTTAGTTATTCGATGTTCCACATACTTACCCAGAAGGTTGCCCTGCCAAAGCCTCGAATAATAATTATGAGTTCGATTCTACATTTCATACCACAAAGTAGTCCCATCCCAGCCTCGATACACCTACAGATTCCCACCTTGAATGGAAAAGCCCGCCACGAAAGACTACGAACCATAACCTCCTCGCATGTGGTAACAACCTCCTCAAAGACACTCCGTACCTCCAAACTCATTCCCAAGTATAATCCGATTCTCACAATTGCACTAAATTTTCAACAGTCTAAAATAAAATAGAGTCGTTGGCTTATTTGTGAGTATGATTTTTGTGAGGTATATTTGTATTTAAATAAGGTATGTTTTTTTTATAATCACGATCGTCGTATTATACTAAGTTGGCCATCAAAAAACTTATAGAAAGAAAAAGTTAAATTAGCGTTAATATGATATGAGAAGTGATTTGCACACTTCACAAAATAATTTGCACACTTAAAAGTATTGTTGCTTGATATTTATACCTTTTTAGGGGTAAACATAAGTAAAAATGATTTAAGGGTATATATATCAAGCAACAATATTTTAAGTGTGTTAATCATTTTATAAAATGTACAAATCACCTGATATTAGTGACCGTGGTCTTGTGTGATCATAATTAGCCTTGTCCTTACTAACTCTGCACTAACTCTATGCGTTAGTATATGAGCATTTTGACTTAGATATGTTATTTGAATTTTCATATCATTTAATTGAAGATGTCGAGTTTTTACATCCATCAAGTTGAAATTTTCTATTCATAATCCAATAGGAAGATGAGCGTGTCTAGTTTCAATTCAATTAATAAATTCAAATTTATGGCCTAAAAGTAGCATGAGTAAGAACTGGTTTATTTTGGCAACTTGTGAGCTGGTTTTGCGTAAACGTGTTGGACTTGTGTTCCTTAGCATCAGAATGGAAACTGCCCTTTGGTGTCAAAAAACTTATCATAACCAAAAACAAAATATTGACAACACATTTTCTAAAAATATCTTTATTTCATATTTTGGAGGAGATGGAAAAGAAACTTTAAAATATGTTATGGAAAACCACATTTGTTGATCTAGACGTTATAACATTACTAATTATAACCCGTTGAACTCTTAAGTAGCTTCACCGCCTAGATCTACAAATGTGGTTTTCCATAGGATTAGCTTTGCAATTTAAAAAGGGCTAGCGGTGTGTTCGTTTGCCTTCTGTTAGAATATGGTAGCTGGATTTATTGGATTTAGCGTCCAAGTTCATAACTAATTGGTAAGACTATCGTCAAAAGTAGAGTCATTTTTGGGTTGCCTTCAATGAACTGTAAAGAGAAATAATAAGTAACAAGCCTTGGGATGGTTTTTTGGGGATGTCCCACATCGCCCAAAAGAGTAAACCCAAACCCTTCTTTTTGGATATAAATAGAGGGGTATGCTAACGTCTTCATTGCTCATTCCTTATTTCTTATTCCTACTCCGTGTAGGAGTATTTCGTGTAACGGGACCCTAGGAGTTCGAATTCGAATTCTTTTTTCTTTGGTTCGTGGGTGTGAGCTATTAGAGGTACTCTCGTTTGGGTACTTGCCTCCAAGTTCGACCAAGGTGGTCCTCGTGTGAGAAATCCGATTTTCTCAAAGGTTAGTATTTATTTATTTATTTTAAGTTGCTTTTAGTTAATTAGGTTTAGATCCTTTAGGGTTTAGTTCCATTCTTGCCCTAGATTAATTGTTATTTCCGTTGCGTGTTAATCTAGTTATGAATAGAAAATCCATCAGTGGTATCAGAGCATTGGCCTAATTCTATTAGCACTTAACTAGTAGATTATTAACATGTGATAAGTATAAATAATTGAATATTATGTTATTGACTTGTGATCATAAAATGTTAATATGAATTTACATTTTAGAACCTTATATTTTGAACTGTTTAAAATATACCTCTAAAAATTTAAAATGTTTAAAATAGAACCTGAAACTTTAAAAATGTTTAAAAGAAACCTTATACATATTATAATTGTTATATTATATATGTATCATTACATCTAAATACATCGTTAGTCAATTGATAAATCGGCTCACCCATAGTGAACAAACTATAAGAGAAGTTTAAGGCGGGTCGTTTTGCTTCCCTAAAGAAGTCGAGTTTTTAATATGCTTCGTGTTAACCCGCTTCTTCGCTTCTTTGTGCATTCGATGGAGCTACCGAGAACTTTTGATAGGATGATGTCTATATTAAAAGTATTAATATAAAAGTACTAAAACAAAATTCCCGTTTTAGATATAGAAAATGTAAATAGTATGCTAACCCATGAAAATCGCACATATTTCATATGGGCTGTTAATGGAGCGTGTGTGGTTTACCGGCACATTAATAAGAGGACATAAGTGAAAGGTGATGTGGCGCTCGCGATTCTCGGGCTCACCCAAGCCGGGCACCACGCGGAGTTTTGCATGGGTAAATTCACCATCTTATTCATGATCCTCGGCATCCCAGTCATGAATAATAGATGAGCATATCCGAGATTAACATACCATTGATCAAAATCAATTAATCTCAAAAGAACTAGGAATTTCATAGAGAATGAAATTAACAAAGACATTGTCTACCTAGAATAAATTCGTGATATGATTACGGCAACCCTCTTCATAAACGAATCTAAAATATGGATCCTAGCCTTAATTTAAAATTGGGTAGTTAATTAAGGAATATTCATGCTAACTAAAACCTATTTTATCTTATAGATGTCTTCTGAAAATAGTGTCAATCCTCCCGCTCCTAATCCCTCAACCAACTCCAACTTCACACTACTCTCAGTTCTTGGGAGGGAAAGATTCACCGGTTTAAATTATATGGACCGGATGCAAAACCTTAGGTTCACCCTAAGGTACGAGAACAAAGAACATGTTCTCGATGAGCAAATTCCCACAATCAATGATGATTCCACCCAGAAAAGATTGAAGCTCACCAAAAGCACTATGATGATGCAAACAAAGTGTCTTGCATCATGGCATCTTCCATGCGCCCTGAACTGCAAAAGACTTTTGAGAACACTTGGGCTTATGAGATGAACCAACAACTCAAAGAAATGTTTTAGGCAAAGGCAAGCAAGGATCACCTTGATGTTGTGAAATATCTCATGGCTTGCAAACCGAAACCTAGAGCCTCTATTTGTGCTTTCGTCTTAGAGATGAAAGGGTACTTTGACAGGTTAGAATCTCTGAACATGGTGTTCGATACTGAGCTTTCTATCAACATAATCCTATCAGGTCTGCCAGCTGATTACAATCAGTTTGTGCTCTCGTATCTATCCGATGCGTACTCGTAGTAAACATGGTTTACTAGTTATAAAATCCCAACACCTTCCACCACTATGTAAATAATAAGTTATTGTAATAAAAAGCAAATATGTTGCGTAAAAACTAATATGCTTTTTTGTAAAAGATTTGACAATAACAACTAAATGATATACATGTAATTTAAAAAAGTTATATTTCTTTTCATTCAACTTAAGAACATGATCTATTTTATTTTCCTTTCTTTTATCTCAAGAACATATGATCCAACACTTCATTTACTTTTCATTTTTCTTTTTTACTTTCCTATTCTTTACGTTTTCCTTTCTTTTCTAAAACAGGGTGTATAAGAGTGAAACGGGTTTAGTATATCACTACACAAAGTATATTTGCTATGAGTCTTTTGATCAAACAAAATGTTATTCTGGTATCGTCATATGATGTAGAAGGCAACTTAAAAAACCGTTTCAAAACACAATTAAACCGAATTTGGTATAGTTGTGTGATGGAATGATCAGACCAAGACATAAGGGTAAAAAAGATCGTGAGGATTATTCATAAGGTTGTATAGACCAAGACACGTTATTTGTTTACGGATCAATTTTTATATTTAAGAGTTGTGATTAAAGAAGAGAAACTAAAATGAGAATACCTAAAAGAAATCATAACCATGGCACTTAAAATAAATAAATGCACCTTTTAAAATTCTCTCCTTTAATTACGTGGCTATAAATCCTTTTTATTTTTCCTAATTTACTTTTTCTTATTGAATCACTTCCTTAAATTTAATATACAATACAAGATGGGTCTATGGTGACCGAGTGTAATGAGTTGAAAAGTATAGTTGTGAAGTGGTTAAGCCAATGTGGGTTGTTTCAGACTTTCTAGTGCACTTGCGTCATTGTATAATCCGTCCCCAACAATTTTTTATTAATGTTTAATTTTGTTGTCTACTAGTACTATGTTAATTTTGTTGTTATTGACTGTCTATAAATTTTTGTCATAACTAGAGTATTTGTAATATATTTTTAACAAATGATGCAATATTCTTGTGTTAAAATAAGATTATGTGTAGTAATTTAATCATCACACTTGTATCAACCTGGTAAACAAATAATATAGTAGTAATACTATCAAATATAGTGAAACAAAATAAAAGATAATGAATTGAAACTTAGGTTAATAATGTTATTGTGCATGTATATATATATAGCATTGTCATCTCTTAAGTGCTTCTATATTTAAAATCATCTTTAGATCAACAACTCCATTTTCATGAGTTCCCACGTGTTTTCTAAATGTTTCTAAGGTTTTTTTTTTCTTATATATAGATTTTCGACTCGGCATTACGAACCGATTAAACTAACTTTATTTTACTAAAAGGATTTCACTCAATAAAAAGCTTGGTTTGTTCTTGTAGAATTTTGAAACAGTGAATCAGGAAGAAAGTGACCATACAAATTAAAAGGCATGTAAAACTCATAGCTACATTACTCCACATTTATTATCTGAATCTAACAAATCTTTTGAGGAATAAATTTTATCTGACCCTTTTTGTCGACTGCAACATGGTTCTATTTTATAAGTTTGGAGATGACTAGGATCTTTAAAAAAGAATCATGCACATTTTATACTAAACAAGTTAGGTTAACCCGCGCTCTGCTGCGGGATGTTTGGCGGCCGGTGTTTTTGGTTGGACGTGTTAGAACACTTGGCACATGGACTGGAGACCATGACTAAATTAATCAATATATGTTTATCTTCCTTTACCTAAAAAGCATTAAGCAAGTAACATGTTCTTAATCTATTTCCTTTATCTTTTTTTCTTAAAAACGAAAGTGTTAATTTCATATTTTTAAACTTGAAAATTCAATCAAAATCATTTTTGTTTTGTTTTTTTTTAAAAGTTTGTGTGTTTAACAAAAAAAAATTAGTAATAAAAAAGTTCAAATACCCCATTCTAATACTATGAACTAATTTTTCCCCTACATTTTGCTGCAAATAGTTTTGCAAGTTTACGACCATGGTGTTGGTTGTCAGAATTGTACCTAACGAAGATAACTTTCGGCATTTTTGCATCAGAAGATGCAGACGAAAGTATGTACCTTGAAGATGGGCGTCAACGTTTATTACTTCAATTCACATTAAGTTTAAGAATTGTCTAAAAAGTAGAAAGTCTTACTTGTAGGGACATATGAGTGAAAGTGCAATCTAGTTAAGTATTTGCCAGGGTTGTGATAGTGAGACACTTGCGGATGATGCTTCTAAGCCCTGTGCTCCATGTACTGCAGTTTTTAGCACATAATATTGCCGACGGATGGAATAATGAAGTGTTGTGGATAAGCTTCCTTAGCCTGCAGCATAGACAAGCCTCGTTAGAATATGACCATAAGAAAAGTGGCACAAGCCAGATATATTCATATTTACTTGAAATGAAGACTCGTAATTATGTAGTACAAACCTCCTCAGGGCCTCCACTAGAGGCAGTAACTTCATTATAATCAATTTTTGGGGGCGACTGATAAATCATTACCATAATTTCCATATATACAAAATATTGTACCGCAAAACCATTGCTTTGTGATGGGATCTGGCCTGTCCCTTCCGCCACTTGCTGCACTCCATATTAACTTGGATCCGCCCCTAGATGTAAATAGGAATCGTTAAGCAATGCTACGATAACATCCTTTAGAAACGTCAGCGTAACTTTAAACATCTGCCAAACATCAAAAGGTACCTTGAAGCTGAATGCAAACAAAACTAGCAGATACCTCAATAGCAAAGCCATCTCCTAAAGTTCTTGTGTTTGCCATCCTTTTTATTTCAGCAAGCTCGGGAACATCATTCGTATGCTTCTTCGAATACACACATAACAGATTCCTAAGCCAACATAAGGTTGAAAAGTGTAAATTGTTAAAAGAAATCAGGACAAATATTACAGCGGAAGAATAGGTGTATGACACTATGACCACCTGCCCATGCTGAAAGGCTTGCAAAGGGGATCTGTTAAAACTCTTTCACCTGCGACATATATCTACATTATGGTATTTAAATGATTGCCTCATAGAGTACTTTCATAAAACATGGTTTTTGATTAAAGAAAAGCTTACTGCGTTCTCAGAGATATAAGGACTTGTCGTTTCAAGCAGCAAGGCGATAGTAGCTGGATCTGCTTCAGTTTGGTGGTTTGAGATCAATATCACATTCTCGTCCTTAATATACAAAGCAAATACAGTATTAGACTTCTCTCATAACATGATTTTCTTACAGAAACCCATTCTCGTCGAGACATGTGCAGAGATTTTCATTAATAAAGGCTATGATGAGTGTGACTAAGTATCCACATAACTGACCCACTTTTCATGTTGGCGTGGCAATGCCTTATGCTTTGCAGCCACATTAGGTGTGTTCAGCTTCAACAATTCATTTCCTGCTCGTGCCTTTTTTTAAAACAATAAAAGGTACCATCGTTGCAACTCGAAAAATAGGAATGTGCGACGAAGGCTGTTTGAGTCTTCCATCATGCTCCAAAGAAGGACGCAAAACTGGAGAAAGTGTGGTGATACATAATTAGGTGCAGATTATTTTTCGCCACAGTTTGTTCTGTTTCGTATTGTTCTTTGTGTACGTTTAGCTTATTACTGTTATTACTTCCTTAAAGGCTTATGATTATAGGAATGGTGGTACAATTATTATACAAACATCACTTTTAAGAAATTTTGACTTACCCGCTTTTGCAACCGAGGTTGCTTCCTATGTTTTGCACCGAACTTATGGAATAACAGAATGTGGCAGTGATGATGATAGTACTAGGTGGATTTCTCTTCTTGAAAAGCGATATTATTGTTCACAGGTTTTTAGACAACACTTTTTCAGCACAACACCTATCATGCTACATTGCTGAAGTTGCCTTGCTTAATTACAGACACGAGACAGGACAGCATGTTGTATAACTAACTTTGATGCAAAGTGTTTTGCCACGTCCTGTTCTGTTTCCCGTTTCGTACTATGCACAACTACTTTATCAACGGTGTTGCCTTTTTGCAGAACTGAATAAGTGGTCTTATCCAATAATGAAACAAACGATCTTACTTTTCAAAATTGAAATACATCTAGCATTTTCATCGTCTTTTTTTTGGGTAAAGGGTTCCCCCGATAAATGTATTACTCAAAAAAAACGATTCAGTACAAAGGATGTGGGTGAGTCCCACATCTCAGCCCGTTACATAGGCAAAACGCGAACATAACAAGCACAACTACTCCAAAGCATTTTCATCGTCATTGTCATATTTTACAGTTTTATGAGACTGTATGCGCTACTCCCATAACAGTTACAGAAATGGTCCCTGTGATTTTTAAAAAGTTGCAATCATCGTCCCTTGGGTAAATTAATAAATGGTCCTTGTGGTTTAGCGAAATTACATCCACCGTCCCTAAACTTTTTTTTTGACCCACTCCTTATAGTTGTGACTCATTATCTTTTTTTTTAATATACATGAAGGATAGGGTGACAATTATAGGCCATTATCCTTTTTTTAATATACATGTTGCGAACTCGATAACTTTTTTCTAAGACGAAGATCTTTTAACTTTTTCTAAGAGGTTATCGGTTATGGTAGATGAGTTAATCATAATAAGATGCATTATACGAATTGTAACCAGTACAAAGATGACTACAATCATATACCAACGTTTTCAACAGACAATGAAGGTTACAATTCTAAAAAAATGCGTCAATTTATCTTGATCACCACAAATACTGATCTTTTATTTCATATGTTTGATTAATAAAAATTCGCAAGTTATAACTAAAAACGTACATAAAAACATATATAGAAACGTAGATAGAAACATATATAAAAACGTAGATAGAAACATAGATAAAAACGTAGATAAAAACAGGTGTGTGTAGTTGGTTATTCAGTTGTGATTTTGGGCTATTTAATTGGGATTTTAGGGAATTGGGGAGATAAAATGTGGGTAAGTTATGGCAGGAAAGGCGGGTTGTAGCTTTTGTTGCTACCTTTTTCAGTACTAATATATTTCTAATTCTTGTTGCCTTTCAAAAAAAAAAGGCGGGAAACAGGTGTGTGTAGCTGGGTGGGAACTAAATCCGCTTATAAAGATAACTTGGGACATAAATGAACTAAAATGTCCGTTTGGTCAAAGGACTCAACGGCTAAAATAAACGCCCGTTTGGTTAAAGGATCACTATTATTTTGTTTAGGTGCGGAGGAAAAGTTTTTTACAAGCCTCCCAAGATCTTAGAGAGCTTTCTGCGTTAGTTGCTGATAAGGGTGCAGAGAGTGATAGCAAAGATCAAAAAATTAAGGAACTGGAGGCGGAGAATTTACGTCTTAAGGATGAGTTGGCAACTAAAGAAAGATTTCATACAGAGTTGCAAAAGGAACAAGCAAGGGAAATTGAGTTGTTGAAGAAGGCATATGAAGATATGGTGATGAAATTAGAGTTGGCGCTACAGGTGGAGCAAGATATGGTGAAGGATATAAAGGCATTGAAAGCAGACATAGATGAGGAGATTTGCGTGTTGAAGAAGCAAAAAAGTTGGCTCCCTAACAGTTATTCGTATAGTATGTGTCAAACTATTTTTTTCCTGTTGTGTTTGTGTATCCTTACGGGGTAAGGTTTCTACAAACAATAGGAAAACTTATAAGGTTCATATATTAAATCCGGAAGAAAAATAGTTCAGTACCCAACGAAAGAATAAATGTCAAGATAGATATATTTTTAGACCATTATCCCCTTGTGTTACTTGTTTGATTATATAAGTGAAAGAAAGAGTACATAGTAACAGCTTATCTGCACTTTGTGTTTGTTAAAAGCAGATACACAATTTTTAAGAGTTTGTAACTTTGAATGGATAGTAATGCTTGCAGTTTTGAGATTGCTTTATAACTGATTGTTATGGGTGGATTCATCGTTACAAGTTTACCCTTAGATAAAATGGCTTGATTTTAATAAGAATATTATCTGCTTCTGATTATAAGCGTAAGTGCATAACTATAAGCTGTTACATTTTGGCAATCCAAACATCATGACATGATCTTTAATCTTACTTGATAACTTTGTTTGGTTGAATTATGAGTTTTGTAATGACATGAAAGTCTATCAACATTCTTATCGTGTTATTTTAGCTTGAGAGGTTGCAACTCCGTAGGAATAATTGGGATTCAGATACATTTGAGTTTGATGAAGTTCTTACTGAATTTGCATCACATAAGAAAACCAATGCTAAAACGTCACACTATTTTTTGGAATGCAAAAATTCATGTTGGATACTAGAGTATGTTTTGCACCAGGATATCCACTTTGGAACACCTGAAAAAGAAGAGTAATGAACATGTTAACGTGGCTGAGAACAATGAACCTCCACCATGATGTGAAACTGAAATTATTTCCTAAATAACTACAGCAGCGACAGCACACGACTACCAAAAGAATGTGTGCCAATGAGATGCCATCATATCATTTAGCCGCAATCAGATAAACTAAGAAGTACAATAAGAGTGAAAACAGCTACCCAAGAAACATACTCTACATAGAAAATTTCAAACGATAACTAATGTGTCTACTTTGTTCGTATACACCCATATATCATAAACAACAAAGTTAAGGCTCACTAAAAGCGTACAAGGAATAGTACATCTACTCTATTGTTACAACTAAAGGAATAGTACGGCAAGAGCCCAATAAAAACGATTTACTGCATTTCTGTAGTTCAGATACAGCTCCACCATCAATCGAGCAACGAATTTTGGCAGGGTACCAGCTTCCATCTCTCTTTGGATTTCACAAAGCAGATCTGCCAGGAATAATATTACTAGAAACTCAAATTCGCAGTTATATGCAAAGAACATACCACCTGTATCACAATTAGGGACGCCTAAGACATACTAAAATCGGTATAATCTTTGTCAAAAGACAGCTGAATTGTATTCGTAAGCAAGACCGTTGTTCATTTTATCATCAGAAACTCTTCGATGGTAGAAACCAGTACTTTAAAATGCCATTATTATTGGCAGTAGTCACTACTTCTACGACTAGGACTATTTGTTCCATCATCGCACCACTAAAATGATGACTGCTGCTACTGAAGTACTAATAGTATTACTCCGTATATACTTTAAGACTGCTGAACTAGTTAACGGCTTCAATAATGTAACACTAAGTTGTGCGAGTCTTCTTTCCACAACTGCTTGCTTGTTTTTCCCTTATGATGCCTATAGACAGTACACAGGTATGTAAACCATAGTTAAGTACATGAATTTAGACTCACATTCATCCGTATCTCGGTTAAGATAGCAAAAGCTTTACCTATTGGATCATAATGTTATCATTTACCTTTAGTAAAAGAAGGTTTTAAGGCATGAAGAATAGAATTTATATATTGTGTATTTGTGCTTTAATATACCACAGCTTCACATTAACATAACACTAAATATGAAACTCAAACACGTAATGATTCAAAAGCTAGTTTGAATAATGTCAAGAACACAAGCAGACTAAGTATACCTTGTTCAGAGCGAGCATCAAATAATGTACTAGACTGACGTGTCTCAACCGGTCGCAGAGTTGACAACTTCGCATCTGTCACCATAGCCGTCAAGCTTCCGAATAATTTTCCAGTAGAAAACCGCCGCATAACAGAGCAAACACGAGGTGAAGTTGATTTAAGCCTAGGATTTGTGATGCAAAATGAAGGAGAACGTATTGACATTCCAATGAGATGCTGGTTTAGGTCTTCTAGCGTTTGTAAGATAAACAGTGGTGGTAGTGAAGTGTAATATAGTTATATCAGCATGGGCGGGCAGAGGGGGGTTTTCGGAAGTGCCTGTAAACCACATGGATTTTTCTTCAAAATTGTTTTTAGAATCCCGAGTTTAGTAAAATGCACTAGTCCAAAATTTCATGTTACAAGTCTTTATAGCTACAATGAAATGCACCCGATGATTATTAGTCTCGTGTCCGCCACTTTATATGAGTTGTGATTGGGTGGATGCTGATATGGAAGGACCGGTGATCAGCCAACTGCTCGACTCATCATTCTCTTTGTAGTCTCGGACAAAATTGATCCATA
>BQNB010034850.1:0-51307 GCA_026074375.1 Tanacetum coccineum
ATTTACTCAAAACCTATTCATGGAATTAATGAGAGATTAATGGCCAATTAATCTCTTTCATAATTATCCTCCATAATTTAAGAATTAGGTTTACATGACCAAATTAAATATATGGTCATTAATGCAGTCAAATCTGCCACTTAAATAAGCAAAAGATATTACAAAACATTTAATGTAGTCAAACATGCCACTTAAATGTTTGTAACCACCCTTTAATTCTAACCAATAAAAGAGTCAGGGAAAATCAGTGACTTGATGGTGTACACTCCGTACCTCCAAACCCATTTCCAAGTATGATCCGATTTCCACAATTGCACTAAATTTCTAACAATCCTCCCCAATTTAGTATAATTCTTTTGCATGAAAAATTGAACATTAAACAAAACAAGTGAATAAATAAAAATGTCCTGAGGATTGAATTTCCATCTTAGTAAATTACACGTTTAAATATTCGAGAATCAAGGAGTTTTAAAGATATGAACCCTTCAACCCATTTGAATACCTGAAGATAAAATACACATAAGTTTTCAAACACATAAGAAACTCCTGACACTATACAATCCATGTGTCCATATCCAATTCATAAATTTTGTAAGAGCCAAAGTCCATGCTCCCTGAAGCGGCAAAACCTCAACATTTACATAGGTGGTTCCTCTTTATTAATGCTCCTGTTAAGCACTTTTTTAAAGAAATTAACCATTGAGAAGTAAAGACTTCATCCTCTTTTTTAGCAGGTTCCAAGCACATCCTTGGGATGATATGTAAATACATGTGCTTCAGTTCTCATAGAACGTTCAGCTTTTCACATTGAACTCAGCTACCAATTTTCCTTTGTAGGGAGTTGGGTGTCCTAGCATTCAGCGACTTAATTAGACTTTAATCTCATCCCTTCAGCAGACTTTATAACCAAGTCTCTAGCCAGTCCCTCCGTCAAGTGATCAGCTAAGTTTTGTTGAGACCTCACAAAATCTATAGATATCACCCCATTCGTGATCAGCTCACGAATCATGCTATGCCTGACACCTAAGTGTCTAGACTTCCCATTGTACATCTGGCTATAAGCCTTTGCCAATGTAGCAGCACTATCACAGTGGATAGAAATAGGTGCTATAGGTTTGACCCATAATGGAATCTCAAGGAGCAAGTTTTTCAACCATTCAGCTTCCTTACCAGCAGCTGCTAGAGCCACAAATTCAGATTCCATTGTTGAACCAGTAATGCAAGTTTTCTTTTTGGAAGCCCAAAAAATTGCACCACTGGTGTATAGTTTTAATACGTATAATAATATAAAGTAAAGAAAATTCCAAAACTACCCTTGAGGACAAAGGTAGTAGGAAAAATCTTACAAAAAATACTACACGTTTAACCGGTAAGTGATTACCGGGTCGTTTTCCCAAAGACTAGAAATTGAGACCTCGTTTGTTATTTGGACAATGACTTGAATTGGTTCGAAGATGATTTGTTTTCTTAAATCCTAATAGTGAGCAAATAAAGGCACAATTAAATCTAACTACGAGAAAAACGATAACGGGAAATAAAGTAAACACGACAAATAAGCAAGAACACTAAAATTAAGCCCTAAATGCTTTTCTAAACTTTTTCTAATCCTAAATGACTATTTAAAAGTAAAATGCTAAGGAAATTCTAAACCGGAGTGAGTTAAGCAAAAAATGAAGAAAAATGAGAACGGGGGATCGAATCCCATTCTTTTAACAAAAATAAACTTTTAAAATATTAACCCTACGAAATAAATTTCACAAACCTAACCCTAGAAATATGATAAAGAAAATTATTATAAAAAAGAAAATTATATTTTTAGATTATAATTTTTTTTTTTGAATTTTTATAAAAAGTTTTAACAAAATTCATTCACGAAAATTACAAAAACTTTGACTACAAATACTAATAAATTTCTTAAAAATCACTAAAGTTATAAGGTTGTACGAAAAAATAAGTCTACGAATTAGCCTGAAAAGAATAAGCCAGGAAAAAGGAAATAAGCACTCGAAGTGCTTATGATAAAAAGAACTCAAAAAGATGGTAAAACAATTGTGTTTGCAAACTGGACGTAAAAGTCCCAAGGGCACGTTGGTGAGGGTGTGTGTGTTGAGGCTTATAAAGGGTTGAGGCTAAGTTGAGGTCTTTGGGATTTCAAAGTCTTTGCTCCCCCACCGACTTCTTTGGCTTCCCCTTTTTATTTTTGCAAAAACCTAAAAAGCAAAGTTGTAAAACAGCTTATGTTAAGCTATTTTTGTGAAAATAACTTTTCTAAAAGTCACTAATAAGCTAGAAAAAGCTTAAAAACCAGACAAACAACTACACTTAGGCCAACTTAGCCCATTTTTTTTTACTTTTTAAAGAAAATAATAGCTAAAACTGAACTAATCTACACTAGGACCTAAATAAGCTATAAGTGACACTTAAACTAACACTAATAAGTCCTAGTCTAGACTAGAAATAAGCAAAAAGAAAGGGCAATAAGCTGAAAAAGCACTATGGACAATTCTGCAAACCAAACAGACAAATAGGACATCTTTGAGCTTAATTTCCAATTAGCTAATGGATCCTTATGAGAATAAGCTCTATACCAACTTAAAGCTTATCTAAAAGACTTTCTAAAACTTTAATCAAAAACTAATTTGAAACTCAATTAAGCAATTAAAAAGCTGAATGAAAATCTTCTTTTAACTTTCACCTATGTTTTTGGATTTTTAAGAAAAGACAAAATAAGCTAAAGCTAGACTCTATTAAGCTATGAACTACTAGGAACCAACCTAATAAGCTATTTTAAACAGCAACTAAACTAAAACTTAAACTATAAGCTAAAAAACACAAATAAGCTCTTTGGTATAAACTGCTAACCAAGCAAGCCTTAAGGGCACTTTTGAGCTTATTTTTCAATAAGCTAACAGATCCTTATGGACTTTTAGCTTATTCTATCTTAAACCAACCCTTTCCCAAAAACTCTCTAAAAAAAAACTTCTTTTGGAAAAGCATTTTTGGAAATCATTTTGCTTATTAAAAATCAATTTGAAAAAATGCTTAATTTACTCAGCAGGAGTTATACAATTTAGTTTTGAAAAGACAAATTGGCTATGATGACTTAACAACAGATAACCAAATGGACCTTTTTAAAAGCAAATTAAGCTGAAATAGATCACTATTACCATAAAATCTACTTGTGAACAAAATTTGAAAACTTAAAACCTACTTTTACTCTCTGAAATCTAAGCTAGAAATTGGCTATTAGGCTATTTAACTATCCTGATGCATTTGACACCCTAAGAGTCAAAACTTAAAACTAAAAGTGCAGGCTAATGATCTATGTTTCTACACTATGTAATAACTAAAACTAAAGACAATTTGATTAATGAAACTAGCTTGAACAAACTCAAACTCAAAATGCTCATACACCTGAGCTTATGGCCACAGATTCAAACAACCTACACATAAGCTATCTATAAACTAATTTAACCTAAGAAGAACTTCAAAACCTAATCTTATAAGCTTAAATTTGAGATTTAAACTCAATTTAAAAGGCCAAATGGCTAAGGGCAGTACTAACGCCTGAACCAAACACCCCTTTAAAATGTGAAATCTCATTTTTAGCTTATAAAATTAAGAGATCAGTTTTGAAACTCAAATACCAGATTATAACAAGCTTATAACAACCCTAATTAACAAATTTAATCTACTAAATAGGCAGAATTTATAAGCTACAAGACTAATAATGCTTAATATTTTTTGGTATTTTTCTGGCTGTTTTATTAACAAATAAGTGCAAACAAGATTTTAAACTATAAATCAAACATCATAAGAACATAACAACTATAATAAGCACTATTAAGCAAAACTAAACAGCAATAAGCACAAAATAAGCAATATTAAACTAATTTGCAGTTTTAAAGCTAGAAAAGGAAAATGAAGACTTACAAAGGCCTTTGCACAAACAAGGCTTATCAAATGCTCTTATGAGCTAATCAACAAGCTCTAGCTTATCATAGATAAGCTAGTGAGGTCCTGGAAACCCATCCATGTCTGGTTTCCCTTCCAAATTTAAGCTGAGGTAATTTTGGGAGTGAATTTGAGTAACAATAAGCTCATTTAAGCTTTAAGAGCTTAAATGAGAGTATATCTAGCTTATGAGTTAAAATGACAGCTTATTGAACTTTAGAGAGCTTAAAAGAGCTTATTAAACCATAATTCATTTAAGAGAAAACAGGATTTAACAAGTGCACAATATGAAAACTAAACTTTTTATTGATATTAAAACTGATTACAAGCTTTGAAATGAAAAGTTACATTGATTAAAAAACTATAAGCTAAAAATTACATTTATAAAAGTTACACTAAAAGTTACACTAAGCTACACTAAAAACTACTCCTAGATATCCCTTGTGAGTGAGTGAGGAGCTCTTTAATATAGCAGAAGAGAACTTCCCTATGTCCTTTTTCACACTCTCCGCTAGGATTTGATCTAACCCTTGAATCCTTGCCAATACATTAGATTGCCCTGCCTTTACCGTTGGATCAAAGTAGTGATCACACGGATTGCCAGCGGTGGCAATTCCTTGTGTCAGAGCTTGTGCTTCTTTAGCTTGCTTTTAGTGTAAAAATTTCCCATCAAGGTTTGTTTTGTTCAAAATCCCGCGTGTCAATTCTTGTTGAGACTTGACTTCAATCACAATCCTATGGTGACGTTTCGCTTTGCTGAGGTGTAGCCTGGTATTAAGCATCTTGTGGCCAAGTGAAAGGAGTGGGTTTATTGGATTTCAATTGAGTTAAAATGATAAGGGTGAATTGGGGGAGACGGTGAACAATGAAAACTTGTTATTTTTCTTTTTTCTTCTCCCGCCCCTAATTGTAATATGTTTTAGTGTTTGAACTGAGGGTTTTGGTACGATGACTTGGGCTTTTATAAAAAAATAATGGGCCACCCGGTTTTAATATTTGGGCTCCCGTGCCTTGGAATTTAAAAAGTTTAGTTATAAAAAGAGAAACGGATCATATCTTTATAAAAAAGACTAACGGTGTTAGGGTTTTAAGACATATGTGAAATGGTTTAACATTAAGGTCATTTGGGTACTCTTGAGGGTTTTGGCATTTTGTAATGTTTACCAATGTATGACCGAAGGTTGACATTTGCGTTGACCTTTGCCTAGAACTTCCGGCTCTTGTGCACTAACTATCATCCGTTCCCTGTGTTCGTGTTTTGACCGTTTTGACCGATATGCCTTATATTATTTTGTAAATATCGTACCTACAATTTCACAACACAACAAAATTACACAAATATAAGTCATATTTTTGGCACATTTTTATCATATAACAGGTCACTATTTTTTGACTTGAAAAGGATATGATGATTTTCTCCACATATCCAAAAAAAAATTTTCCCCCCCCCCCAATAAACTAAGTGATTGCCGTTGTCCTCCAACGCAATGTTATATGCCTAAAACCAAAAAACATTAAAACTCCCCAAACTAAATCTTTAGAAAAGTAGTCAAAGACTTTTGTGAGGGAGAGTTAAGACATCACAAGCTTAAAACACCTCATTTTCCAATTTTTTTTTCAAAACTTTTTTTCCATTTTTATATATGAATTTTCTTTTAGCAATTAACTAAATATCCGACTATTTGGTTATTTCTAATAAACCGTTAAGGGATCATAGAACTAGATGCATTTCGATCCGAAATGCCACCAAAAAGGATAATTTTATCGTCCCTAGACTTTCACTTGCTCCAAACCAAACTTAAAAAACGAAATCAACCTGCTAAATTACAGTTAAAATGCTAGACACAACTCATATTTGCACTTGTGAACTTTTTCACATCCCGCTAATTATTATATCTTAGGAAATGTGCTATTTTGAATTTCAAACCATGGGATTCAACATTTTGCAAGAATTCTATGCTCACGTTCCAACCTGAGAATAATGAGTTTTGAAGGCGAGATCATCCCATTGTAGCGACTTTCGTCTCGGCACATCCAAACCATACGCGGCTAAGTGACCAGCTTTTGACACCCCCCAGAGACAAGTATCCAGGACTCAAGGACCCATAGTTTTAAAAACTCTCAGGTTTTCCTGTATATTCATAACTAATTTAAAAAAACATAAAATGAAATAGCAAGTTAAAAAGCATATTAAAATTAAACAAAAAAAGATCAATTAATTAATTTCAATAACTAAATATTAACATAACATATTATGCAATTGTAACCCTCGACGACCTATTTAGAAGGCTGCAACATCGGTTGTGAGCCGGCAAGATGCAGCAAACTTTTATCAGTCTCGGATTTTTATTCTTACTATAGGCTTTCTTTAGAAGACTACCACATCGGTTGTGAGCCGGCAAGAGGCAGTAAACTTTTATCAGCCCACAGTTTTTATTATTATTATATAAATTTTTTATTATTATTACTATTTTATTTTTTTTATTTTACTTTATATAGAGAAGACTTATTTTTGAAAAATTCAAGTATAAGTTTGAACTAAGACTAAATTTTTTTTATACACTACATAAAAATTGTTGATTTAAGTTTAACTCCCAAAACATAGCACGATTATAATAAGGATAGGAGTCTTAAGGGAGAAAAATGCACAATAACATACATAAGCTCTAAGATTTCAAATAATCCTTGTTTAGCCCTCCACTCATACTTAAACTCTAATCATTTTTAGTTTTCTCTTCTTCGCGAAATTTCCTCCGCGAACGCTTGCCTAAAAGTTAATGAACAAGCTAAAGCTCGAACCAACGCTTTAATCGGGTCAAAAATTTATTCTTATACTACCCGGGTAGAAAAAGTCAAATAGTGACAAAACAAAAAATTAAATTTTTTTATAATTATTTTTTAAAATTTTTTGTGGGAAAACGGGGTACGTGAGAACAATGGCAAAAGTAGGTAAGATCATATCGAAGATATACTACCCCATACTAAAATTAAACATTGTCCTCAATGTTTCCTAGCCTAAGACTTAAAAACCCCATACTAGAACTCAAAAAGTTGAATGCATAATCCAAGCATGAAGAGAGTATCACAAAAATCTCAAGCCGTTTATCAAGTATGCTAAAAGATAAATGTTAGTCGATAATAATCTTAGGATATCGGATTTCCCCAAACTAATTGCAAGCAAAGGATAGAATCACGAGTGACCGAGACAAAAACACCGAACACTGAGAGTCCTTTAGAAAATTTTGGGCTAATTCCTACAAACAATCCAATCCAACAAACAACAAGAAAAGACTTTACAAGCCTCGCTCCATCCACAATAGAAATAATGAAAGAAGAAAAATGGATAAGCAGGGAGTACCTCCCACGAAGTCGCTTTGTTTTTGGTAACCGAGTTACTAAGCTTGACTTCATCCCCGAATTCATCACGTCCCTGGAGAAAGTGTGGAGATCCTGGACTACCTTGGGTGGTAAGTCCCCTCTGAAGTAATGCTTCACACGATGACCATTCACCTTAAAGTTTAGACCATCGGGTTGAGATAACTCGATGGTTCCGTATGGAAAAACTTTGGTGATGGTGAAAGGTCCTGACCAACGAGTTTTAAAGCTTTCCCCCCTCCGAGAATATCTTTAAGACGAGAGTTAAAGAGTTTAAAACTCGACACGGCAACATTGAAAATGCGGTTTTTGATCTTAGAGTCGTGAAGCTTCTTTGTCCTCTCTTTATATATTAAAGAATTCTCGTAAGCTTGATCACGAAGCTCATTAAGTTTCATTAAGTTGAAGCTTCCGGTAATCACCCACATTTTAAGATCGCAATTAGGCATGTTTTCACAAAGGCCCAATATCTTGATGCTCTAACTTGATTAGGGAATTGGTAAATGGAAAGACTGTCCCGTACACTAACAATGTAAGGCGTATAACCCAAATCGGTGTTTTAAAAGCGTTACAAAATGCCATAAAGCGTCATCTAGTTTGTCGGAACCATGAGACGACCTATTATTTCCAACCGTCCTTTTCTTAGAATACGTATCAAGCCACCCGATTTGGACACCTCCACTATGACGTTCACGCATCGTTTAAGGGATGAAAACGGTAGCTAAACTATGATTTGACCCCATACCTTAGACATTACTTTAGAGCAATTGAGGATCAATAACAAAATGGGGTCCTAACGATCTGCTTATAATCGCTCTAAGGTGTTCCGAATCGGGCAAAATTAATTTAAAAAACTTAACTACAACTCGAGCATCAATGTGGGGAGTGCCTTTGATTTCACCCACGTTCGAAAGTAATCAATCGGCAACGAGGAGTACTTATTCCCATGTGGCAGACGAAAATGGTCCCATAAAATTGATACCCTACTTTTCGAAGATTTTAACAAACTTGAAAAAAAAAAATAGCGTTTTTGAGGCATCTCATCCTCGTTGTAAAATTGCCCTTGTCCTTTGACACGTACATAAGAATTATGATCATAGTAATGGGCATCTCGATATATGGTCGGCCAAAGGAAGCCGGCTTCAAATACTTTTCGACGCGTGATATTGGCACTATGAATGGCCCCCGTGTGGGCTCTATCATGACAAGCATTGAGATATCATTAGCTACTTGCCCATGCACACAATGTCGAATGTTTTGAATCCCAAAAAAAACAAAAAAGAATAAGATCGTCCCAGAAATAATGTTTACTGTCCTTGAAAAAACTTTCTTCTTTTGTTGAGTTGTCATTCCTTGATGATAAAATTCCACCCATGGAAATATGCATAGTCTGCAACCCTGAGGAACATCCACTAGATAATACACACCAAGAGTCTCTAAAGGAAAAATTTATCATTTATGTCTTTTATTTTTTACTTTTAGTTAACACATCCTTGTGAGGATATTTCCTCAAGTCTAGATATATGAATCGGGCGGCCGCGAGGTTCTCACTTCCTTTTTTATCACGGATGGTGATATCAAATTCTTGTAGGAGAAGAACCCACCGGAGCAACCTCGGCTTGGCATCTTGTTTATTCATAAGGTACTTTAAAGCCGAGTGATCCGTATACACTATGCTTTTAGATAAGACAAGATATGGCCGAAACTTTTCAAAAGCATACACTACGGCAAGCATTTCTTTCTCCGTCGTAGTGTAATGAATTTGAGCTTCGGTCATTGTCTTACTAGCATAATGTATAGGCTGAAAGTGCTTCATCTTTCGTTGTCCTAAAACCGCACCAATCGCGAAATCACTTGCATCACACATAAGTTCGAAAGGTAGGTTCCAATCTGGGACAACTAAGATCGGAGCTTCGGTAAGCTTCTTTTTAAGAGTCTCAAAAGCATCAATACAATCCTTAGAAAACACAAACGGTGTTTCCTTCTCAAGAAGGTGAGTCATCGGTCTAGCTATTTTGGAAAAGTCTTGGATAAAACGTCGGTAAAAACCCGCATGACCTAGGAAACTCCTAACACCTTTTACGGTAGTCGGGTGAGGGAGCTTAGCGATAACATCGACTTTAGCACGATCGACCTCAATTCCCGACTTCGAAATTTTATGTCCTAACACAATTCCTTCTCTACACATAAAGTGGCACTTCTCCCAATTAAGAACTAAATTCGTGTCTTCACACCTTTTTAGCATCTTTTCTAAATTGGAGAGGCACGAATCAAAACTATCCCCAAAAACCGAGAAATCATCCATAAACACTTCCATAGTCTTTTCGATCATATCATGGAATATGGCCATCATACACCGTTGGAAAGTACCGGGAGCATTACACAAGCCAAAAGGCATGCGACGGTACGCGAAAGTTCCATACGGGCATGTGAAAGTAGTTTTCTCTTGGTCCTGGGGATCTATTGGTATTTGAAAATACCCTGAAAATCCATCTAGAAAACAATAAAACTCATTTCCGGCTAATCTTTCTAACATTTGATCCATAAACGGCAATGGAAAATGATCTTTTCGAGTCGCTTCATTTAATTTCCTATAGTCGATACAAACTCTCCACCCGGTAACTAAACGTGTCGGAATTAATTCATTCTCTTCATTAGCAACAACGGTTATTCCTCCTTTCTTTGGAACACAATGCACTGGACTAACCCATGGGCTGTCGGAGATCGGGTAAATCATTCCGGCATCAAGAAGTTTTAGGACCTCCTTTTTTATTACCTCATGAATTTTTGGGTTAACCCGTCTTTGACTTTGAACTGTGGGTTTGTAATCATCCTCCATCAAGATTTTGTGTGTACAAAAACGAGGGTCGATACCCTTGATGTCGGTGATTTTCCAAGCAATGGCCCGTTTATGAGATTTGAGCACTTTTAAGAGAGCATCTTTTTCATCATCTTTTAAACCTTTTGCAATAATTACTGGTAACTTGTCATTTTCTTCTAAGTAAGCAATGACTCCAAGTGAGACAGTAAATCTTTTAACTCTAAATTCGGAGGTTCTTCAATTAAAAGTTTTGCCTTGATCACTTCACTTTGTTTAAGGTCCACGTGAGGAAGTTTGAAACGGGTCATTATTTAACAATTTTTCGATCAAACAAATATCTTCCTCCGGATCGCAATCGGCGTAATCAATTTCCGGTGAAATCGAATCGTCCTTAAGATAAGCTTCGATTTCTTCCAAAATGAATTCGGAAGTAAACGGCTCAGACGTCGGGGTAGGATTGCCACCCGAAGAATTAGAAAATCCTAGCAATTCTGGAGCATACTCCTCACAAACTGCATCAATGATGTCAATTCGGTTTACCGACTTATCATTTGTAGAGGAGTATCTCGTGGTTTGATTTAGATTAAAAGTGACAGCTTCGTTATTAACCCGAAGGGTTATTTCTTCTCCATAAACATCAATTAAAGCACGACCCGGACTCCTCATAAAAGGATCTCCCAAGTATGAGAGGTACTCGAGGATCGGCTTCGAAATCGACAACAATAAAGTCGGTAGGAAAATGGAACTTTCCTACTACGTAAACATCTTCAGTAAGTCCTTTAGGATGGGTTATGGATCGATCCGCTAATTCTAAAGTCATCCGAGTTGGTGTTAGTTCGGGCAGGGAAAGCTTTTTCCAAAAGGAAAGAGGCATAAGATTTATGCTTGCGCCAAGATCGGCCAAGGCGTGACATACATCCATTCCTGGGAAATTACATGGAATAAGAAACTTGCCGGGATCTCCAAGCTTTTCGGGAAGCTTTTTGAGGAGCATTGCCGAGCAATTCTCTTCAACGGAAACTTAGCTAACTCAAGAAACTTTCCTTATTCATGAGCAAACCTCTTAATCGAAGGAGTATCAAATCTTGGCATCAAAAGAAAGCATCCGCGAACTAAAGTCGAAGCGTAAATTCTTAAAAGGATTGGAAGAATCACCTCTATTGATCGACACTTTATCACGGGACTTTTGATCATCACGTCGTGAAGGATATGGAATATTTGGCTTAGGTAAAACTCTTCGGAACATCGGGTTCCGGAATCGGAATGGGGGTAACCGGAGGTGGGAATTTGAGCGGTACACTATCCATTTGGAAATTTGAGTGATCTTTATCTGTTGACTCATCGTTCCTCATTCTATTACCGTTTTTAGGAGAAAGATTAGTAATGGAAATCCGAGGGTCCCTCGTAAGCAATACCACTTCGAGTAGTGATCGCTTTCATCTCACCCTTTGGGTTTGGAATGGTATTACTAGGAAGAGTACCCAAAGTTGAGGCTTGGTTTTGAAACAATCTACAAATCATGTTTTGAAAAGTAGTTTGTTGATTCATCATGACGGCTTGTTGAGATTTTATCTGTTTTGAATTTCATTCTTAAGGTCACCTTTCAACAAGTTGAGTAGATTTTGCTGTTTCTTCTCATCATCTGATCATTATTCCTTTGTAACTGAAAAATCATTTGAAAAATCTTGTTGAACTTGATTATTAGGAACTTGAAACGGTTGGTTTTGAAATCCTTGATTTGAAAAATTCGGAGCATGATTATTTTGAGCTTGAAAACCTTGATTTCCATGAAAATTATTTCCCCGATTAAAATTATTTCCTTGACCTTGATTTGGATAATTCCTATTTTGACCATTGTTTATACCGGAGCAAAACCGGGTGGTGGAATTTGGTTACTAACACGATTCGGATGGGCTACTTGATTGTAAGTACCCGTGGTCGCACAAACACTAGATTGATTGTTATCGTACTTCACTCGGCACAATATACCAAGAAATGGGCACTTCCAGAATCGACCACCACAAGTACCGCAAGATCATCAACCTCCATAAACCGAGATGGGAGTGACAACTTTTTTAGAAACAATCTCGACTAAGGTCGAAAGTTGATCCGCAAGCTTATCAATTCTTTCATCCGTTTTACTAGAAGTAGCATTCATCCTAGAAACATTTGATCTATTTTGTGAATAACGAACTTTTGATTTATTTTCAATTATGTTTAAAGCCTCTCTAGTCGTTTTACTCAAAAGATTTCCACCCGCCGCGGCATTTAAGGAGTCTTGTTCGTTCTCGTTTAAACCGTTATAAAAGGTATCAACTTGAGTAACCTTCCGTAAATCCTGAGGGGGACAAAGCTCCTAATCAACTCCTTAAATCGTTCCTCTACGACTTCACTAAAAGACTCCCGCAAAATTTTTGTGTAAATCGAGAAATTTCATTTTTTAAGTGAGTGGTTTTCGAAGGAGGGAAAAATTGATTCACAAATTTGGTCACGAGATCCTCCCAAGTCAAGATCGAATTCGGAGGTTCTTTCTCGTACCAAGTTTTATTTTAAAGCGGCTTCCCTCGAGCGAATAATGGGAAACATCATAAGCTTAATCACACGTTTATGAACATTTCCTAAATCCGTAAAGTCGAGGTAATCAATTTGAAAACTATTATATTGACATGCAGATTTCACTCTCACGACCGTAAAATGGATTCATCTTGAACCAATTGAAGCAAATTCCGATTTGATCTCAAAATGTATCCGCATTTATATTCGATAAAACAATAGCTTCTCCCGTACCCATCCGTGGGCGCTCAGAGTAGCTCTGCCATTGAACGTTCAGCCATTGGTGCAACGATAGACGAACTCGGGTTCGACTATGTTGGAGCACTTCCCTATTCACTCACGGAATGGTGACGTTTGAGTTATTTTGAAAATAGGAATTTCTAGTGCGCATGCACTAATCAAACAACTGAAATGAAAAAAGAAACGAGAAAAAGAAATATTTTTGTTTATCGAATAATCAACAAACTTAGGGTAACTTTCTTAAGTAAAATAAATTTTACAAAAAATGTGCACCTTTTTTCGTAATACAACAAACGTAAAATTTTATAAATCTTGGGTCGAAACATATATAATGGATAATACCTAGATTGAAGGTATATCGTTGGTGTTTCTTTTTAGCCAACTATGTAAAATTTTTTTTATTTACAAATAACGAGAAAAATCAAAAAATCCGAAGAGCAAATATTTTTGTATTTTTCTTATTTAATAATCTTCTAATTATACTAAAAGAAAAAGAAAAATATTTTTTACTTTTTATATTTTTAATTTTTTTGTATTTTTGATTTTTTCAAAAGACGTAACTTTCGAAGACGAAAGGTTCTCTAAATCACGATCGACAAATCCAAACGAAGGAATCTTTAACACAAATCTCCGGCAACGGCGCCAAAAACTTGATGCGTACAGTTTTATACCTGTAATATAATATAATAAATATGAAATTACCAAACTACCCTTGAGGACAAAGGAAGAAAAGAAAATTCTCACAAAGATATAAAAATAATATGTATTTTACCGGTAAGTGATTTACCGTGTCGTTTCCTCGATAGATATATTAAATTGAGATCCACATTTGTTATTTGGAACAAGGATTAAATGGTTATCAAAGATGATTTGTTTTCTAAAATCCTAAAAGTGAGCAATTAAACCTAACTATGAGAAATTAATACGGGAAGGTAAATTTTAACTAAAAACGCAAATCGGAAATTCTAAACGGGACTTAAAAACCCTAAATTTTCAAAAATAACCTAAAATATTTTTTTTACTTTTAACTAACCCTAATTGACTAAAAAGTAAGATTAAAGAAAACTAGAACAAAAACGGAGTTGAATTGAGCTTAAAAATACAAAAAACGTGAACGGGAATGAATCCCGTTCTTTAAAAATCAAAATTTTGCAATTTTAACCCTACGGAAACAAAATTAATTTTCCTAGAAACTATATGATAAAAGTAAATTTTCTAAAAAAGAATTATATTTTTTTTGATTAATTTTATCAAAAAAATTTTTGTATGAATTTATTAAAAGTTTTTTAATAAAAATAAATGGTTTAAAAAAACTAAACTATTTATAAAAATTCGAAAAAATTGCGAAAAATTGTTAGAACAATAAGGAACCTACGAAAAATAAGCTTGAAAATACAGCTACGAATAAACTTGAAATAAGCTTAAAAACTGCTTATTATACTAAAATGCCTAAAATGTATATAAAAGATTAATAATGAAAGATCCTAACAGATGAGCTATTGTAGCATGATATTTAATGGTAGTGTTGTGTGGGACGTTGTGTGTGAGGCAAAGGGACACACTAGGTTCGTATCCCCTCTTGCCTTTTATTTTTTTTTATTTTGAAAAAGTAAAAACAAAGTGTAGAAAAACTTGAAAAGAAACAAATTAAATAAATACAACTAAGTATGAAATTCACTAAATAAGCTGAAAAGTTGGCTTAAAAGACATAAAATGCTTAACTACTATTTTTTTTACTTTTTAAACTTTTTGTAAAAACACTACAAGTTACAAAATGAAATAAGCTACCAACAAAGTCAAATGAACTACTAGAAACTTAAGCCTAACCTAATAAGCTAACATGGACAGGAATAAGCTCAAAAAGACAAACCATAAGCTAGAATTTACTAATTAACACTTATACCAAACTGTGAACCAAACAGACCAAAGGCTAACTTGTGGCTTATTTTTAAGCTATCAAATAAGCATTTTGAGACATGAAACTTGTATTTTCTGAAAGCTTGACTTAGTGGCTATTTGGAAATGCTTTTTAAAAGAAATTTAGAAAACAAGAGCATATTGAAAAAGTGCTTTAAATCCAGACAGAACTCAGTGAATGTAGTTATTTTGATTTGAAAAGATAAAGGCTATTTTAAAAGCTAAAATCAGATAATCAAAAGAACTTATTATGGACAAACAAATTGAAATAGATTAACTATGAACCCTAATCTACTTGTATGCTGAAAATCAAAATCTAAGAACAACTTTTACCTACTGAAAATTGATGATGAAAAAGGCCTTTTTCTATTTTTCTTATCTGGTGCAGTTTGCACTTGAGTGACCAATACTCAAATCCTTCTATTGCAGACCCAAGAAAACAATCCTAACACACTTAAAACATAAAACTAAAGGCAATTAAAGCAATTACTAAATCTAGAACTGAATTAAGCTAATATTACAGATAACACTTAACAGATTATGACTTATATCAAACTAACTAATCAAAACCTAATTAACTCTAACCTAACTAATTAACCTAGCATTAACAAACTTAGCTTTGAAGATGAAACAAAAATTCCAAGAGACCAAATGGCCACAAAGCAGTACTTAAACATTGTGGTTAGTACTGCTATGCCAAACACCCTTTAAAAACTCTTTCATATCCCATTTAAGCTTATGAAAATTTAATCTAATGAATAAAACTTGATTACAATATATAACAAACAACAATTAACAGACCTTAAAGCTTATACCAAAACAATCAAATACGCAGTAATCATTAAACAACTATTTTAGGCTCAATATTTTTTGGATTTTCATTGATTTATGAGACAATATGAAGAAAACTAAGATCTATATTAAAAAAACTTAGAAACAGATTATCAAACTTAACTAATAAGATATAAAAAACAACTAAAAACATAAATAAGCAAGTAAATAAGCAAATTAAGCAGATTTAATCTAAGAGTTTAAAGACAAAAAAGGTAAAATGAGACTTACAATTGCCTTAGCTAAACAAAGGCTTTAAAAGCTCGAGGAGCTATTCTACAACTCTAGCTTATCACAAGGATAAGCTAGTAAAAGTCCCATAAGCTCTTCCTTTGTTAGCTTATCATCCAAATAGCTCAAATCCATATTTATATCAAAGGTATATTTTGTTTAAAGACATATTAAGTATATATTATCAATTATTAGCTCTAATCTGAGCTTAGAGACTTAGAGAGCTTATAATGAGCTTGTGATTGATTTAAGAGCTTATAGAAAACAAGAGCTTTTAGATATTTGAGAAAAAACTAAGTAAACTCAGATTTAATAAAATAACTAAGATTTCATTGATTTAAACAGATTACAAGACTTTAAAATGGAGATTACAAAAGCTTTAATAAGAAAATTACATTTAGAATTAAAAGATTACAAAAGCTACTTATCTAAAAGCTAAAAAGGAAAGATTGAGACCCCGCTTTGTGATTGCGTAAGCCTGTTAATTATAGCCATGAAATGAAGCTTCTAGGTCTTCTTATACCCGCCCTATCATCCATTTGATCACGACCCTTCAAATAATTTCCCAATCATTGGATTCTCAATTCATACACACCGTTGGATTAAATGAGAGCATATACGGATTAGCAACGTGGCATTCCGTGTGTCAGACCTTTTGTGTTCTTTTGGCACAAGATTAGTGCAAAATATCCCAATTATTTGTGTGTTTTCTTTCAATTACACGTGTCAATCCTGTTGGTATTTCGACCAATGGAGGCACATCTCAAGACGTTTCCCTTTGCCAAGGCTGTACCTTGATGCTTGAATTACTAAGCCACGCTGTCAATTGTCATTTACCCTTTGTTTAGAGCTTATGGTTAAATGAAAGAGATGATGAATAGTAAAAAACTATTACGCGCCTTTTTTTTCTTTTTAACCATTTGGTTTTGAGAATTTGACTGGGGTCTTGGGCTAGGGATTTTTGGCCTTTTGTTTTAGTTTTTAAAGAGATTGGGCTCGGTTTGGGTTAATAATTGAGATAACGGTGTTAGGGTTTTAAGGGTTCTTTTTGAAATATGTTTAACAATGAGGGGCTATTTTAGGAATTTTTAGGATTTTGTCTTATTAAATTTGACCAGGGTTGACTTGTTGACCAATGTTGACCAAGAATTGACCAATGGTTGACTTTGAGTTGACTTTTGACCCTTCTTGCTATCAAAACCCCGGCTCTTGTTCGCTCTTTCCTTTCCCGTGTCCGTGTTTGTCCGGTTTTGACCGTTTCCTTGTGGTTTTTGCAACATCCGTACCTACACAATTCCACAAGACCAAAACAAGCAATAACAACATTTAAGCATAATATTTATCTATTAGGGCCATTTTTGATATAAAATAAATATGTGTTTTCACACATATCAATTTCTTCTAAGCTCAAATGGTTCATTTAGATTATTTAATTCAATGTAATCTTCCAAGAAAGGGTCTAATGATCCATTCAACATCAAAGTCTCTCCCATAAGCCTAGCTTCTAAATCAAGTTCCATTCTTTCTCTCAAACTTAGCATGCTGATAAGTGTTAAATACACATATCCATTTGTACCTAAAATAACCCAATTAAACCCAAAACAGACCAAAAATGGCAAAAATATGCTTGTATTTGTGTTTTGTGTGTGCAGGTACGGATATATCAAAAATCACATGAAAACCGTCAAAAACAAGCAAGCACGGACACGAGAACGAAAGAGTAAACAAAAGCCGGAAGCAAAGCCAGGAAAAGTCAAACCCTCAGTCAAAGTGGTCAAACCATGGTCAATAAAAGTCAACAAGACCCAAAATATTCCACTTAAGCCCCTCAACTTTCAGAAAAATTCATAAATGGTCCCTAAACCCAAATGGGCCCTACCCGGATCCTTAAGCCCAAAACCCTAGCCCATTTCCCTTTTCATTAACCACAAGGGCCAGTTTTGCAATTACTGAAACTAGTTTATAACTAGAAAAAGAGGGATCCAAACACAAGGACTCAAATTGCCAACTCCCCAAAGTTCAAACTGAATTTACCTCTTTCAGTTATAAAAAGAAAAATATGGCGCGAAACTCTTTTTACTATTCATCCATCGTCTCTAACTTTCACCATGGTAAAACAAGGGGCAAATGGAAATCAAAGGGTGCGTTAGTCAATTCAAAAGCCCCCTAACAAGATGGCAGGGACAAATGGGTCAAATCAAAGCATCTCATTGGTTCTCTCAAGCTCTAGGCCACGTCAATAATGGAGAAAGCACAAATTCATATGGGTTTTTGTGCTAAAACACTCACAAAAGAAGCACAATGACATCCAAAAGGGAATGACACGCTGGCAATCTTCAGGTGTCCACACAATGATCAAACGGCCACAATTGAAGCCCCAATGATTAGAAGATTTGATGGACAGGATTAAGGATTGGAGAGCAAGGAAAGAGAGCCTAGAAGCTTCTCACTCAGCCTATAAATAGGCCTTCACTTCTCACACACACACGTAGCCTTAATTTAGTTTTAGCTTAAAATTTTAGCTTAATGTTGTTTTTAATCTTGTAATTTTCCTTTTAAAGTATTGTAAGCAAGCTTTTTATTAATGAAATTCAGTTGTTCTTAATCTCTCCAAGTTTCTTTTTCATAAGATCGTTTTAATTACCCAGATTGTCTCAATAATCACATAATAAATCTCATTTAGGAAATATTCCATCTAAACCTTAAAACAGTTTAACTTACATTTATCATGGAATTTATTGGATTTAAGCTTATGGAAGGGGGATCTAAAAGGGAAGGATCCCCAAGGACTTAATAACCCTACTTATATAAGCTAAAGGAGCTTGTAGTCGCCCCTGCCTTAAATGGATCTTCATTGTTTAGCTAAGTGCTTTGTAGAGTTTTTCTTTAATTTCCTGCTTTAATAATTAGTTTTATAGCTTTCTAAACTTAGATCTGCTTATTTGCTTATTTAATTTGCTTATTAGTGCTTATTTGAGTTTTAACTAGCTTAATAATCATAGTTGTTTATCTGTTTTTGATTTTCTTAGTATAGATCATAGTCTTTCATATATTTGTCTTAAAAACTATAAAAAACCAAAAATATTAGAAAGTAGTGTAAATTTTAGATTATTGCTTATTTAGTTGTTAGTTTATGTTTAATAAGTTAGTTAAAAGCTGTTTATCATCTGGTAATCAAGTTAGGCTAGATAGATTTCATTTCAAAAGCTTTATAAGATTTTGTCAAAGTTATAAGGGGTGTATAGGCAATAAAGCAAATTTTGACTTAATTAGTCAAAGGTTTTTGTATGCCATTTAGGGTGTGTTCGAGCTTTGGTTTCATTTTTAATCATTAGAAAAGAAGATTTTTAAGGTTAGTTTGCAATAATGAGAAAGTTTAAGCTTATTTTGTGTATGCCAGCACCAGGGGAGCAAATCCTTGGAATTTGATTATTAAAATTTGAAGCAAAGCTCTTTAAGCTTTTGAGTGTGTTTAAATTGTGTTTGTACACACTCAAATTGAGTGAGTTATGCAGGAGTAACCACTAGGGTGTCCTGCATCTGTCTTTTAGCCTTTGTCATTTGCACTAGCAGTGGTAACTTAAGTTACCACTGCTGTCACCTTTAAGTTCAATTTAAACTAGCAATCCTAGGATCTAGGGCTTTAAATTCAGTTTACTTTTAGTTTTAATATAGCTTAAGTTAGAATAAAACTTAATTTTCATTTTCAAAATCATTTGCTTAGGTTCATTTAGGATTAAAAGTCACAAAAATTCCAAAAATCCAAAAACAGTAGGTTTAAGCATTTAGCTTTTAGTTCAAGTTTTCTAGCTTATAATTTAGGATTTTATGATTTAGTTTCTTAGCTTATATATAAGTTAAGTAGTTTTCAAAAGCTTAAGGTCCAAATTAGCTTATTGAGCTTTTTAGCTTAATTGGATTTTGTGCCTTTAAGTGTCCTTACTAAGTTTAGCATTTTCATCATCATTTTCAGTTGCTTTAATGTGTTTCCAGCTCTTATTTCTTTTCATTTATAGATTAAGCATTTCATAAGCTCTTAGGAACTTTTTTCCTTTTTAGAATTAAGCTTAATTTGAGCTTTGTGCAAGTGTTTAAGTAGAAACAAGCAAAAGTGAGCTTAAAAAGCTCACTTTCTGTGGTCAGTTCATTTTTAAGCTCTTAGAGAGCTTATTTCTCATTTTCAGCTTAAGGTTTCTTAATTAAAAGTGCTTAAAAAAGTGTGTTCTTCAAGTTTGTACTTTTAGATTTCAAAAATAAAAAAAATTCAAAAAGGGGTGTTAGACAACCTTGAACCCGTGACCTCCCACACACAAACCCAACGTGTTAACCATTGTGCTTCAATAGCTCATCCATGAGCATTTCTTTTCATTAAATCTTTATACACAGTTTGGGCCTTAAGCCCATTTTCATACCGTAGCTTATATTAGCTTTTTCCCAGCTTATTTGTTAAGCTGTGAGCTTTTTCTTATTTTTCCTTTGATCTTTATAGCTTTTTAGAATTTCCCTGAATTTTTGGTAATTTTCCATAAAGTAGATTATTTTTAATCATTTTTCTAAGGTTTTAAAATTCGAAAATACATAAAAAATAGAAAAAAGTTTTATAAAAATACAAAAAATTAGTTTTTAGTATTAGAATAAATACTTTTAGGTTTACAATCAGAAAAATCATTTTCAACACTTTTAGATTTTAATTTTCATTTTCGAGCTTTTAATTTTAATTTTAAAAATAGGATTTTAATTTTAAAAATAGTTAAAAGTAGTTTTCTGAGTTTTTATGTTATTTTAGACTTTTCTAAGTTTAAAAATCATTTTTCTCAATTTTTAGGACTTAATTTGCTATTTTTAGGATTTAATTAGATTAAATTAGTTTTTAATTCATAATAAATTCAAAAATAATCAAAAAATATTTTTCTTTTTCTTAAAATTTTCTTTTGTCCTATTTTAGGTTTAGAAATTTAGTTTGCATTTTTAAGAGTTAGTTTTGCCTTACTTGCTTAATTGTCGCGTTTTAATTGTTCTCGTTAATTATCTTAGTTCATTAATTACTTTTTAATTGCTTATTTTAATTATGTTTTTAATTGGTAGTTATAGATAATCAAAAATATCTTTTCTCTCATTCAAATCATAATCCAAACTAAGGCGTGGTTTCAATTTCATAAGTCGTTGGGGAAACGACCCGGGAAAGCATACTTCCCGGTTTAGATATGCGTATTATATTATATTATATATATATTTTGAAGAATTTCCCTTTTACCTTTGTCCTCAAGGGTAAATTGGTAATTTTCCATAATATTATATATTTTAATATTTTTACGTGTGTTGAAATTGACGAATCATCATGTAAGCATATATGTGCTAGATGTAAATAAGTAATGCATGTATATCCCATACAAACCCCGTTTGTAAATCAAGTGTTTAAAAATGGTTATAGTCCAGACAAGACTTTTGACCTGGTTCTCTATAACCTGGCTCTGATACCAATCTGTAACACCCTCAAATCTGAGCATGCAGCGGAATGTTAAATATCTGAGGGCGTTACTTTATGTATCAATAACACAAGATCTGAGAACGACTACTAAATGTGTCGTTTGAAAAAGATACATTGGATTAACAAATCAACGGAGGTATTATCATAATTAATTCCGGTGAACTTGTTGGTTCCCAAATCGAACTAAAGATTTAACACTTGCCATTTGTGTCTCTACGAAGTACGGCTCACCTTGAAAAGCAATTTTTGAGAGCTACCGTGAAGTAGTTGATTATTTGGTTTAAGTCTCTTCCGTGTAACCGTTAAAATTCATTGTTAAAAAAAAATTAGTGTAAAGTTTTGCTTTTTGATTTTTAGTTTTTCCTTTTTATGCGCACTCGTTCGTAATCTCGAAAACGTAGTCAACAACAAACTCTTCCGGTTGTTGTCGAAAATTTTGATTTAGCGCCCTCAAAGACAGAAAACCAAAGAAAGACAGAAAGAATAGAGAGAGTAAACCAATTGTCCGATCAAACATTATTGCAATGGCGTACAAATCGTACGATGGCCCAACTGTTACATGCACCCATCGAGGGGTATGAGAAGCTATAGTTGTTCCACCGTATTAATGCTCACATAATTTTGAGGCTCTTAAGCATACCTTTAATCAATCTTGTTGAATTGTAATAAGTTTAGGGTAGACAAGACCTCACATTCAACTTCGATTTTTCACAAAGGTCACTTCTACATTTAGACATCCGAGTTTCGAAACTTCAGATAAAGCTTTTGCTTTTTCCTTTCTCTCTAGCGGTAGATGCCCGAGATTGGTTAGACAAGGAACCTCCTAGATCAATTCTCACATGGGAAGACCTTGTTTCAAATTTCATAAAACAATTCTTCTCCACCATCGAAAAACTTATTTTCGAAAAATTATCACTATTTTTTTCAAGAACCAAACGAAAACCTTTCCAATGAAGCATGGGGAACGTTATTAAAGGGACTCCTTCAGTCAATTGTCCTCACCAATGGGGACTTCTCGGAACTACACCAACTCGATAATTTTTACAATCTTTGAATTTCAACGATTAAGATGTTTACCGTGATTCCGCAGCGGGGTGGCAATTTTCTAGATAAGATGCCTCGTGATGGTTTAGACATATTAAAAGTAAATCAAAAGTGCGTTACTCAAGAAGTCGTCCAAATGATTCAAGAGCAATTACGAATGCTCCATCTTCTACTTCTTCACCTTCCGATAATTCTTTTGAGATTCAACAACTGGCAGCCTTACTTGAAGACAAAATGAAATATTTCGAATTGAGCGTTTAGTTTAGAGAAACGCGAATTACTAAAAGAATGCTATGACTCCTGCTACTGTCAAAGCAGTCGAGGAAGTTTGTGTCACATGTGGTTCAAACCATAATTTCAACAATTGTCCGTTAACTAGGAACAATTTTCCCATTTTTCAAGATAATATTCAACAATTTCAACAAACCGCTGCCGTTGGCAATTTTTTTCAAAGGAATCCTCCTACATTTGGCATATCCCGAATGAGACCCACCGGGGTTTCAATCAACCAAATGTCCAAACACCCAAAACCGTTATCAAGAAACAATTTCAATTCTATCAAAACGTGGGAGGAAATTTCAACCAAAAACCATCCAAACTATCAAGGAGCTGTTTATCAAGCCTCAACATACCAACACCAAACAAATCTAACCTTGATTAATCAAGCTTTACCTCCGGTTTCACAAGTTCAAAGAGTGTCTAAAACGGATTTTGAAAGTTATGCTAAAGCAAATGATGCGAATATGAATAACTTACAAATGAAGTTGGATAATTTTTAAAGAAACCAAAATGATTTTCAAAGAGTTTACAATGATTCTCAAAAGAAGCAAGATGATTTTCAGGAAAATGATGCTCAGTTTCATGCAAAGCTATCACACCAACAAGCTCTGTTCAAGTACTTTACAAGCAATACCATTCCAAGATCCTAGGATAATCCAAGGGCAAATTTACAACTTCGTTAGTGGTGTTTTCATACGAATGGACCTCCGATTCCCGCGAGGTGGTGGAAAAGGAAAGTGATCCGGTGGACAAAGGATACGAGCTACAAGACACCCGAAAATCCAACCTCCTCCTTCGTCAAGACAAACCAAAGACGAGAACCAATCGAAGAACCTTCTTTCGTTGCTAACAAAGCCAAACCTAATTTGCCTTACCCATCAAGACTCAACAAACAAAAGATTCATGAAAAAGATGACATTCTTTCTTCAAAGTTTATGGAAATCTTTCGAAACCTTCATTTTGAGATTAGTTTTGCAGATGCTCTCATTCATATGCCAAAGTTTGCGTCGATGTTTAAAAAGATGCTTAATAACAAAAAGACAAGTTAATTGAGTTAACCAAAACGCCGTTGAATGAAAATTGTAGTGCGGTTATCCTTAGAAAGGTTCCGGAAAAGCTAGGTGACCCCGGTCGATTTCTCATTCATGTGATTTTTCAGAGTTCGTTTACGTTACTTAGCCCTGCATTTAGGTGCGTGTATCAATCTCATGGCCTTTTTCCATTTGTAAAAGCTTTCAACTCCCGGGCCTAACTGAAACAAAAATGGTATTAGAATTAGCCGACCGTACAATTTCCAAACCAACCGGTGTAGCCGAAAATGTTTTGTCAAAGTAGGGAAATTTTACTTTCCCGCCGACTTTGTTGTTCTGATTTTATTAGCGATACTCGCAGTTCCGGTATTCTCGGGAGACATTTTCTTAGGACGGATCTGCGTTAATCGATGTTTTGAAGGAGAGATTACTCTTAAGAATGATGATCAATCTTTAACACTTACTGTGTGTGATTCACCTTCCTATTTTCATACAATAATCTCGTATCGTTAAGAAAGTTGATCTAATTGATGCTGCTTGTGAAATTTATTCACAAGAAGTACTTGGAATTTTCCGATTCGTTCGCTTATAACAATCTTCTCCGTACTCACGATCTGATTGTTTCCACTTCCTCTTCAGACACTTCTCTTTTGCTGAAAGTGGTTTTTCTACTCTTCGAAGAAGCCGATGCTTTCATAGCTATCGATGACGAGCAAATTTCAATGGAAATTAATGCTACGTACTATGATCCCGAGGGTGACATTCTTTTTCTAGGCATTCTCAACAATGATCCATTACTCACCCAAACAATGAGATTACTCACCCAGAATTCAAACAAGATCTTTAAAGTTGTGTGAACCACGAAAGTCTTCACTCGAATATGCTACTTCTTATGAACCAAAAGTTGAATTCCCGAAGTCAAACTTAAAGAGTTACCTCCACATCTCGAGTATGCGTTTTTAGAGGAAAATAACAAGCTTCCAGTCATAATTTCAAAAGATTTAAGCCAATATGAAAAGACCTCACTCATTAAAACGTATCTGAAAAACTGAAACAAGCAATTGCTTGGAAACTTTCTGATATCCGAGGCATAGATCCAGAGTTTTGCTCTCACAAAATCCTTTTAGAAGATGATTACGAACCTTCAGTCCAACATCAAAGGAGGGTTAACCCTAAAATCCACGACGTCATCAAGAAAGAAGTAGAGAAAAACTCTTGACGCATGATTGATTTATCCAATTTCGGATAGTCCATGGTTAGTTCCGGTCCATTGTGTCCTTAAAAAAGGTGGTGGTATGACCGTTATCAAGGGAACGAAGAAAAGTGAATGGTGCCTACAGATTAGTCACGGGGATGGAGATGTTTGCATCGTTTATCGAAAGTTATACGAAGCAACTTGTAAAGACATTTTCCAGTCTACCTTTCATGGACCAAATGTTTTAGAGCTGATATTAGCACGACAACGAATTTTATTGTTTCTTAGGTTGGTTTTTCAGGGTATTTTCAAATCCCAATTGATCCTAAAGATCAAGAGAAAACTACTTTCACGTGCCCATACGGAACTTTCACGTACCGTCGTATGCTATTCGGTTTGTGCAATGCACCCAAAACTTTTCAACGTTGTATGATGGCCATTTTTCATGACATTATAGAAAAAACGATGGAAGTCTTTATGGCCGATTTTTCAGTTTTCGGAGATTCTTTTTCCTCGTGCCTTGCCAATTTAGACAAAATGCTCAAACGGTGTGATGACCACCAAAATTAGACACGAAATGGGAAAGAAAAAGAGCATTTCATGGTTAATGAAGTATTGTTTTAGGATTTAAGATCTCTAGAAAAGAATAGAAGTTGTTGGCCAAAGTAGATGTAATTTCCAAGCTTCCTCACCCAACGACCGTTAAAGGAATCAGAAGTTTTCTCGGGCATGCTGGATTCTATCGAAGATTTATCAAAGACTTTTCCAAAATCTCTCAACCCATGACCCATCTCTTAGAAAAGAACACTCTTTTCATTTTCTCGGAAGATTGCATTCTTGCCTTTCAAACATTGAAAGAAGTTACCGATTAGCTCCAATCTCATTGCTCATATTGGGGACCAACCTTTGAAATCATGTGCGATGCCTTATATTTACGTGATTATGCAATAGGTGTGGGTTCTAGGGCAAAGGATTTTGAGAAGAATTTCCGACCAATCATTATGCATGTAAGGAAACCATGACCGAAAAGCAGTAACAAACTACACTACAATAGAGAAAGATATACTTGCTAGTTGTTTTACGTTTTGAGAAGTTTCGGTCATATCTAATCATGATCAAAAGTGTTGTTATACGGACATCGGCATTGAAATAACTATACCAAGAAAAGACGCCAAAGCACGCATTGCTACGATGGATCTTACTCTTCAGAATTTTGATTTCATAGTTATCGATACCATGGGAGCTAAAAACTATGCTAGCGTATCACCTCTCTCGTCTGAATACCTCTTAGAAAATGTTTTTTATCTAAAAAATTAATGAAACTTTTCCGCTTGAAACATTGACACTGTTGACATTATGATGACCAAAATACCCCGTGGTTTGTAAGATTATAGCAAATTACCACGCGGGGAATTTTCTTATCAAAGAATGTTCAACCAACAAAAAGAGTAAGTTTTTCATAGGATTATAAAGCATTACTTTGGGATGATCCTTTTCTTTTTCGTACATGTGGGGACCACAAATATCCGTAGATGTGTATTTGGCCAGAACTCTTGAAATCCTCAAGGCTTGCATTGAAGCGACACGGGGGCATCACAGTGCCAATCATTCACAGCTCGGAAAGTATTTGCGCCCGGATTCTTTTGGCCTACAAATTTTTAGGTATCTGCTTACGAATTGATCAAATCTTAGTGATGATGTTCAAAGACAAGGCAAAATATCTCAACGTGTTGAGATGCCTCAAAATGCAATTCCAAGTTTGTGAAATTTTCGATGTTAGGGGTATCGATTGGTTGGGAATTTCCTGTCGTTGTATAGAGGAAACAATTATATTCTGAGGTGATTATCTTTCCAAATGGGTTGAAGCCAAGGCGCTCCCCACCAACGATGTAGGTAGTTGTCAGTTTTAAATCTTATTTTCTTCCTGATTCGGTGCTCTTTAGTAGCAATCATAAGCACAGCGAGGGTCACCCATTTTGTAACGATAAGTTTTGCTAGAGTCCATTGTCAAAATATGGTGTCACCCATCGTCTTTCTATCCTTACACACCTCAAACGAGTGTGGTAGTTGAAGTCACGAATCAAGGTCTCAAAAGAATTTTGGAGAGGACGGTAGGAGAAAACCGTGCCTCATGGTCCGACAAACTAGATGATGCATTATGGGCTTTTAGGACTGCTTACAAGACTCCAATTGGATGCACTCCGTACAAGTTAAAGTCTATGGAATAAAAGCCGTGTTCACTTACTAGTTGAACCTAGACACAAAAGCTTATTAGGCTCTTAGCATGCCAACTTCGATTTAAAGGACCGCGGTCGCGATAATGATCACTTATCGCTTAATGGCAATTTATACACTAGTAGTCCACTTGTCTAACTATCCAATGGAATCAAAACGTTATTGTTGAATTATCTAGGTTCACCTGCTAGTCAACATGATCAATAAACCATTGGCAATATCTAATTAACTAGTTAAGCCTGAAGCGTATCCTAGACACATATTTAGAAGGACAATATTTGTGATCCTATGATTCTAGATGTATAAACTACTATATGGAGAGCTATTCCAGACGCTAGATTTACTTGGTCCGTATCACTAGATCCAGTTCAATGATAGGTCGCATACAAAAGCGCGTAAACAAGTATAAATTGATAAACATAAATAAGCATCCAACGATAAATCAAGAAATCAAGATAAACAAATACCAAACATTAAGATCTTCATAATAATGGCTAATACCCAAAGGTATTAGCCTTCAAACGTCATAATAAATACAATAGCAATTATTTAGCCAAGGTAAACTATCGAGCTAACGAATGATACCAAAAACTGAACAATTACCAAAGTATGTAGAATTACACGTTGTCTCCTATGGAATTGATTGCGTTGCTCGACCTCTTCTGCTCTTTTTCTCCTCTGAAAATTTGACTTTTGTTGGTTTAGTAAGCGAGAATGTGATATAGGAAACACTTTAAAACTTATTTTTGAGTTTTCTGTTTATAAGGTCTGTAAGTCGGTTGGATACCGCATATCCAAGAGTTAGATATGGCGTATTAGGGATTTCTTGAAGTATGGACCACGCTTGATATCTTCCAGAATATTATATTGATTCCATATCTTGAATACGGCGTATTGATTCTCTCTGGATATGGCGTATTGATCTTTATTCCTCTGCAGTCTTTAGTGAGTGCAGGCATGGATATGTCGTATCTTCCTTGATGGACATGGCGTATTGGTCTTCATAATAGTAATCTTCAAAATATCTTCATTTAAGCTCTAGAATGCGTGCCTTTTGCTAACTTTCATGAATTACTCCATAATTACTGCAATTCTCAAATATAAATGATTAACCAACAATTCTTTGCAATAACAATACAAAATGGGTTAATAACATAGGATAAATGATGCTATAAAATAGACGTTATTTGATGTCATCAAATATCTCCCTACTTGAATCTTACTTGTCCTTAAGTAGCCTTAGAGGTTTTGGGGTTTATTTTATAATATTGTAACCCACAATTATGCACTTTTTACGATCTATTACAAGTATACAACTCAAACACCATACAAATAGGAAGATGAAAACACTCAAAAACCAACTAATATATGTGGGTAACATGTAAATAATTTGCTTAATTGCTCGATCGTGATGAGTATTTCTATTCATAACTTGCAAGGATAAAACATCTCTACCGCTAAATGCTAAGTAGTAACAAGTTTATAAAGGTAATATGGGTTTGTGTATGGGAAAGCGTACGGTTTGATCATTTACAATATTCACTAGAAGTATCCACCAGCTTCAACAAGGGCAGCTAAAGCCACAAACACACAAAACGGCCAGGATAACATGTGTGTTTCGAATCACAACCCCATCATAATTTAACCAACAGTTAGGATGAAAAATGATATAAGGTAGGAACCTTCTAACTTTTACCAAAAGTCGTAAACCAATGAGGCAGCTAAGACATGCATACATGGCCGTTATGACAGAATAGACATGCATGCTCGAACAAGTCCTTATTCGCGTAAAACCAACGCCTATCATCAAGTGAAGAGAAGTAAATGTTGTTAAATAAAAAATTAAAAGAAACGAATAGATAAGACAATAAGATACCAGTTGCTAGAACTTGTTTTCCCCCGATCGTACAATGATAAAGACATAACCTATTTATAACGTCTTGATCATCGATCAAAAAACAACAACCTAATTGGCGTTCCTATAATGGTCAACAATCCCTAATCTTCACAAAACCTGTTGCATACTTTACAAGGCCAAGTGGCGATCTTCTACTTTGTATAATTCTCTACAATCATTGATCTATTTAAACGTGACAAACGAATAATTGATCCTCGTGTAATTCCTGCGAATTGCAAACGAATATCTTCAAACATTGTTTCCCCCCCTTTTTTTTTAATTTTCTGCAATTTCTCAATTTTTTTGGCTAACAATACTATCGATCTCGATGTATATTCCACCCATCTTTACGATCAAGTCAATCATTACTGGGTGATAATTATTTACTTTGATAGTTCCTTCATCTTTGGATTCACCAATAATTGTGAAGGTAGTAAAATCACATGAGCTTTGACTACTAATATACATTCCCATTTGCAGTGCGCAAATTTCCAACCGCAACAAAGATAGAAAATGACACAAGACTCGGGAAATACAAACTTTAACACTTTTAAGAAAGCAACTAGCAACTATAAATTAAACTTAATCTAACATGGGTAGGTAATGTGTAAGGGTGTAACGAAACAAATAGTTATGGGTGTAATTCCTAAAATGGATTGGCTCTACGGGTTGTTCTAATTGATCATCACTCTAAAGATGAGAGTGGAAAAGGGTTAAAACGGGAGGTTAACTAATCGGTGTAGTTAGTTAATAAGGAACATGTAAAGGCAATTTTTGTCGAATCTAAATTTACCAATTTTAAACAAGTTTACTCTATCTAAATCTATATACTTATCGTTGCGGTCTCGAGTGATATACGAAGCCAAGTTCTAAAGTCTACAACATCACCATCACACTTATATTTTGTGGAATTTAGGTAAACATTTGGAAATGGAAAAGTTAAATCCTTACAATATCTAACAAGGGTTATTGTGTGCGGGTTATCTATCAAGTAATTTCATAAATATGCATGAAAAAATTTTAAAATGAGCATAATTTAACATTTAGTGTGAAAATTTAGGACAAGGTAACATTCTTATCCATCCCCATCCCCCCACTTGTAATTACTCAACGTTCTCCGTTGTATATATAAAAAACATTAAATATGGGAACTTAAAAAAGAATTAGAATGAGAAACTCTCCTGATATTTGCTCGGTAGATTCTCTAAGTTGCGTTTATGAGCAAGATTTTGTTGAACATATCCCGCCTTGAAGTTTCAAGACTCCAACACTTCAAGATTTCCAAAAATTTAAATTCTACACCAATATTCGTCGATATTTCTTTCTCAAGGTCCTGTTGAAAATATAGGAAGAACATGCGTATTCCTATCTTGGTACCTACGGTTAATTTAAACTAAACTAAACAAAATAAGTACAGGTCAGTCTGGTGGATACGGCGTATCAGGTTAGTGAATACGCCGTATTCAAAATCTGACAATAATGTTTTTAAAGTGCAATAAAAAATAAAGACTGATAACGTCTAGACAATCAATACGCCGTATGGCATGGAGCAGATACGTCGTATTGATGTCTAGCAAGACAGAATCGATAACAAAATTAAATAACATTTCGGGTTGTCTCTTGAAAAGTACTTTTGTTTATAGCAAAGTCTTTAAGTTAGATTTTCTTCAACTTCCTTTTTATTCGGTGCGTGTCACCTTCCATCCTTCGTCCTTTTTATGAAAAATATCTTGATATATTTTAGACATATTATCTTCATTTATCTCCCAAATATCATATGTTAGATATAAGAAAAAGACTCGGTCACCCCATGTATTTTACCTTTTATTGTTGCACGTAGTTAAGTAGTTAATGTATAACATTTGTAACCATATAAGCCTCTTTCATGCCATGGAAGAGGTAGGTTAGTCATTTACATAATACAAGTTCATTTTCTCTCACTGGAAAGTTCTCTCTTACTTTCTCTCTCTAGAACTTGGCTAATCTACTAGTTATTTAATTGTGTTATGATTTCCAATATCCTACAATTGGTATCAGAGCACATGGTAATGATAGCAAGATAGAGTGTGCATTTTCTGGTTCGTTTAGACCAAAAGTTATTGTTATTGAAGGTTTATAGTCTTATTCATGGTTTCTTTAATCTAGACGTTTGTGTTGTTTAAAGTTCATGTTTTTATTAGTTTAACTGCAACCTACCTAGTACCAAAGATATCAAAAAAAACCAGCAAAAACATTCAAAAGGGTGAGTGTTTATGTTAGTTTAAAAAAAACCCAAATTTTGATCTCATAACCATCGAGTAGTTTACTATTCAAAGATCTTCTTTAGGCGAGTTATGTTACTGTACTGGCGAGTTGTCATATTAGTAATACCTGTGTGTCAGATAGTAATTATGTTTTAGCGATTTGGCGTCTGAGCATGTAGCGAGTAGGCACGAGTTAACCAATCCTTGCAGTAGAGAGTTAAAGACTGGCGAGTTGGATACTAGTGAGTTGAAGACATATCGAGTACAGGTTTTTTAAAGAATCTTTATACTAGCGAGTTAGGAACCAGGAAACAAAGACATGTTTGATTCTTGCTACGCGAGTTGTCAACTCTCTTCTAGCGAGTTACATATAGCGAGTTATAGGTTAATTAAAGATAATTTATCTAGCGACTTGTGAACAGGAACTTTGTCCATTTAATTTCTTACCATCGAGTTGTCAAGTTTCTTCCAGCGAGTTATGGATTTTTGGACTTTTGGACTAAATTCTTCAAATTGATTAATTTCAACCTGTAATCCTAACTAACCTGAACAACAATTCACCATTTCAAACAATCAATCACCACTTTTAACATATAATCACTAATCATTGTTTGATCAACTTATTCATTTCACAATCAATTACGATGGCTAATCTTTCGGAAGACATCCAATGTGCCGGTTCTGATACCCGACCACCCATGCTTGATAGGACTGACTTTGCATCATGGCAACAATGCATTCGTCTGTATTATCGAGGTAAAGAGAATGGCATGAATATCCTAAAGTTGATTGATGAAGGACCATTCCAGATGGGAACTTTTCAGGAAACACTTGTTGAAGGTACTGAAGGTGCCCTACATCTTGGTCCAGAATGACCTCAAGTCTATTCTGAACTGTTACCTAAAGATAAGGAAAGGTACAACACTGACATTCTGGAAACAAACATCCTACTTCAAGGGTTACCAAAGGACATCTACACTTTCATCAATCATTACACTTATGCACAGGACATATGAGACAATGTGAAGATGCTCCTGGAAGGTTAGGAATTAACTAAAGAAGACCAGGAATCACAACTGTATGATGACTTTAAACACTTCCATCAAAACAAAGGAGAAACCATTCATGACTACTATGTCTGGTTTGCCAAACTCATTAATGACATGCGGAACATCAAGATGACCATGTCTAGAATGCAGCTGAACTTAAAGTTTGTAAACAACATGTTACCTGAATAGGGTCGATTTGTAATAGCAGTGAAACTGAATAAAGGATTAAGGGACTCCAACTATGATCAGTTGTATGCTTATCTAAAGCAACATGAGGCACATGCCAATGAGAACAAAATGATGTTGGATTGATTCACTCAACACATTATGGATCCTCTTGCCTTGATGTCTAATGTCTCACACCAACAATACTATTTACAATCATCTACAACTCCACCATCCACATATGTTCCACCACACTTTGCTGACTACACTCAACTTGATTCGGGACTCTCTTCATTGGAAAACTTAATTGAGAATTTAACCAACACACTTGCCCTACTCACCCAATCATACAAAACGTACCTTCCTCAAACAAACAATTAACTCAGAACTTTATCTAACCTAAAGAATCAAGCCATAGTTTAAGACGGCAGGGTTGTTGTTCAGAATGTTTAGGGTTGACACAATAGAGGATAGGGGAATAATGCATCGGGTGAAGGTGTATTAACAGAGTTGGGAATGCTAATCCAGGTCAAGCAAGGCATGTTAAGTACTACAACAGCAATGGTATAGGCCACATAGCAAGGAACTGCACTTAACCCAAGCGTCCATAGAACTTCAAATACTTCAAAGACAAGATGTTGCTGATGCAAGCTTAGGAGAATGAGGTGGCACTGGATGAAGAGCAGTTATTGTTTATTGCAGGTGGACAAAACAACGCTATTGATGAAGATATGGATGAGTAACCTGTTCAGGACTTACCACTCAATGTGGATAATGTGTTTCAAGCTGATGACTATGATGCTTTTGATTCTGATGTTGATTAGGCTCGCATAGCACAGACTATGTTCATGCCTAATATATCATAACCCATATTCTTTTTTATGAAGACTACTGGTCCATCTTATGATTTGACATCTATCTGATGCGTTACAATGACCATGATTCACAATCAGGATGCTAATTGTGACTCAAGAAGAACAAGAGATGCAATGACCGGAAAGTAACCAAACTATGTTGTATGATTCACATTCTACTTATACGAGTGATAGTAATAAGCTTCCGGTTAGGGGGGGGGGTGGGGGGGGGGGGGGGGGATCAGTAATGTAAAAGGACAACGCATGCCAGTTGTACAAGTAATGTATCTTCTATTCTAAATGATGCATACATGATGATATTTAATGATATGCATGAACCGCATGTCAATCTGTCTTTGACATAACATGAAACACAATAGTTGATAATTTATTAACTGCTGAACTTGCAACATATAAGGAACAAGTTAAACTGTATAAAAGATGGGTCAGGTTTGAATTAATGGAAAGAGAACAAAAGATTGATGAACAATTAAAATATTTATCTACAGACCATATATTAAGGAAAAAATTTAAAAAGAACTTCATTCTGTAAAAAATCAACTACTTTGCATCTACCATCAACCATAACAAGTCAATGGAGAAGAAGTTTACGTCTTTGAAAAAGTATTTTAAATAGAAAAAAACAAATACCTTAGAAGAATTTTTTAGGACATGAAAGCTTTAAAAAAATAAAAGGTCAAGGATAAATTATACAAACGAAGACCATTCTCGTCAACCAGTTACACTGTTGTGTAAACAAGCCCTATTGATAATGAACAAATAAGGTAGCTATTGGCTACAAGAACCCTTTATGCCTCATCCGTGCAAAGCAAGTTCAGCCTACTCTATATAATGGTTATGAAATTATCAAAAACAATCATGTCCCGGCTTTAGTACACAACATAGAGGATACCCTAGAGATAGCTAAAATCACTAGGAGAAAATGAATGACAAAATGGGAAAGACCCTGAGTGGGATACACATAAGGTTAATATTGCACCACCATACCGACCGTGATTACTTTGAAAGAGAATTATTTATTGACCTACCACCACATAAGTAATTAACCTTGTAAAAATATTTTGGTCTCAAGATCCATCAAGAATGAAAGAAAAACTCACAAAAGAGCAGAACACCGCCAAAGACCAATCAAAGCGTTGACGGTGTATCCACCAAATACACCTGCAACGCTGGTCCCTAGGGTGCTTCCAATAAAGAGTTAAGTGAAAATTAATATTTTTACACTTATACAACTTCTTTGGAATTTGAAAAAACCTGTAAATAGAGAATTACATCAACAGGGCTCACTGAAGGGAAAGGGGGTTTTGAACAACCAAGAAATGTTACCTCACCGAGGTCATTCCATTTTTCAAAACACTTAAAGAACATTTTGAGGGAATTAAAAAGGCTTTAACTAAAGAAATTAAAGAATTGAAAGAGATTTTTGAAGAGTTGTAAGGTGAAGTTGACCAAAATGTTGTAGATAGGAAGCATGATGAGATTGAGCGGAAAAATCTTCTCATTGCAAATGACAACTTAATTGCTGATTGCTTGTCCAAAGAAGTATTTTACATTGCAACAAATTCTGAGCTTACTGTATCTAGATTCACTGAAATGCATGATGCCCACACTGTTGTTCAAGCACGTTGTCTGGAACTTGAATCATAGCTTTCTAAATTACATGATAAGGTTCAAAAAGATGATCATACTGAATTAGTAAAACGTTTTTCCAATCTTGAGGTAAATCACTTAAATTTACAGTTAAAGTATCAAAACCTTAAAGAAAGTTTTGGAAACAACACATCTCCACCCGCTCGAGATGCTCCTGATTTTGACTCAGTCTTTGTAATCGAAAGAATGAAAGCTTCCATTCAAGGAAAGGACAACGCCATCAAAAAATTTAGAATGTTAATCTCTCAATTAAAAGAGACCCGTAGTGAAGCAGACCGTACTCTTGATTTTAGGGCCTTAAATTTTCAGATCACTTAATTAACTGAAAAAGTCACCATTCTCCAAGAACAAAATGAGCTTTTTAAGGCTGAGAATGCAAAAATTAAGCAGCATTACAAGGCATTGTATAATTCTATTAAGATCACGCATGCTAAACATATCGAACAGACAACTGCCTTGTTAATTGAAAATGAGAATCTGAAGCCTAAATACATGAAAATTTGAAATGCATCACTATGGATTCTGTAAAACCAAGAGTTCTTGCACCTGGTAGGTATGCTATAGATGTTGAACCAATTCCCCCTCACAATAGGAACAATAGGGAAGTTCATCTAGATTATCTCAAACATCTTAAAGAAAGTGTAGAAACCCTTCACGAGATAGTAAAGGAAGCTAAGGTTGAAAGACCGTTAGATAGATCACTTGCATCTGCTTGCCTTTACACTAAACACTCTCAGGAACTATTAGAATATGTGATTGGAACTTGTCCGAAAGACTTTCATAAACAAGATAAAAAGCATGCTTCTACCCCTTTAACTAGGAAAAAGCAAGTTACTTTTGAGGACCAATATGCAACGTCAAATAATAACACACACAAACATGTAAGGAAACTGAACATTTAGAAGACTAATGTCCTTGTGATTCCTTCTATAAGGGTAAACAGTTACACTGATGCTAGCGGATTATAGCCTAGGAGCAATACCAAGAAAAATAGGATCTCGTCGGCTAAAAGTGTCAACAAGAAGAAAGTAGAAGAACACCCTAGGACCAACAAGTCTAGTTTGAAAAACACGAATCGTGTTGATTCTAGTATTAGCTCTAAGCATACTGTAATTAATTCGAATTCTTATTCTGTTTGCCAGACATGTAACAAATGCTTAATTTCTGCAAATCAAGATGTGTGTGTGCTTAATTATTTGCACTCTGTGAATGCATCCCCCTCTGTTAAAAATGTTATGCGCAAAGTTAAGCAAGTTTGGAAACCTAAGCAACTTAAGCAAGTGTGGAAAGCAACAGGAACAGTGCTTACCAGTGTTGGTTATCAATGGAGGCCCACGGGAAGAATATTCACTTTAGAAGAACAGTGCCCTTTAACTAGGCTTACTAAATCCAAAGTAGTGCCTGCTAAGCAAACTGAAAATTTTAGTACTCGTAAAACTGTGATAACTGAAAAATTAAGTCACACATCTCAGAAACAATTAACCAGATACCAACATAAAAACCAACAGTACCAGCCTCTATGCAATCTGCTATTGCTTATGCTAACCAATAGGAACCCAACCAAAATTGGGGATCCAACTTTCTAAACTCTCCATTTTCGTCTATTTTCAAATGCAGATCGTACAGATCGTCCTTTGGTATTTAGACTCAGGCTTCTCAAAACATATGACAGGGGATTGCTCACGGCTCAGGAATTTCATGAAAAAGTTCATCGAGACAGTTAGATTCGGGAATGACCACTTTGGTGCTATCATGGGTTATGGAGATTACGTAATTGGTGACAGTGTGATCTATAGGGTATACTATGTGGAAGGACTAGGACACAATCTATTTTCTGTCAGACAATTTTACGATTCTGATCTGGAAGTTGCATTTAGGAAGCATTCATGTTATGTTCGAGATACGGATGGTGTTGAATTAATTAAAGGTTCTCGTGGTTCTAATTTGTACACTATGTCGGTTGAAGACATGATGAAGTCCCCCCAATCTGCTTGTTGTCCAAAGACTCCAAGAACAAATCATGGTTATGGCATCGTTGTTTAAACCACTTGAACTTCGGTACCATCAATGACCTTGCAAGAAAGGATTTAGTAAGAGGCTTACCTAGATTGAAGTTTGAGAAAGATCATCTTTGCTCTGCGTGTCAACTAAGAAAGAGCAAAAAACATACCCACACACCCAAAACTGAAAACACTAACTTGGAAGTTCTTAATACCCTTCATATGGATTTATGTGGACCGATGCGAGTGCAAACAATGAATGGGAAGAAATACATCTTAGTCATCGTTGATGATTATTCTAGGTTTACTTGGGTTATGTTTTTGAGATCGAAAGATGAAACCCTAGAGTTCGTCATCAAATTCTTGAAGCAAATACAAGTCAATCTCAACAAAACTGTCAATACAGCCGTACCGATAATGACCACAAGAATTGTCAATCAAGTTCTGACTAAATATTAAGAAAGTGTCGGCATTTTTCACCAAAAATCAGTTCCGAGGACTCCACAGCAGAACGGCGTTGTCGAAAGACAGAACCGTACTCTTGTAGAGGCTGCTAGGACAATGCTGATATTGTCCCTAGCCCCAAGTTTTCTATGGGCAAAGAATGTTTCTACTGCTTGTTACACCTAAAACCGATCCCTCATTCACACTCGTCATAACAAAACCCCATATGAGCTGGTGCATGATAAAAAGCCTAATCTTACCTTTCTTCGAGTCTTTGGTGCTCTTTGTTACCCTATAAATGATAGCAAGGATAGTGGAAAATTACAATCAACAACAAACATTGAATTTTCGTTGGTTATGCACCAAGCAGAAAGGGCTATAGAATCTACAACAAAAGAACCCGGCGAATCATGGAAACTATTCACGTTTAAATTCGATGATCTGTCTGAGTCCTATGGCTCATGTGCGTCTCATTAACAAGACCCCTCCTACGTTTTTGACGCCGGAAGATAATTCATGGCTCGAACCTAATCCTGGTTCCTGCAGCACCCATATGTAACCTCAACAAATAAATAAATAAGATTTTATTCCAACCGATGTTCGATGAATACCTTGAGGCCTCCTCTGTTGAAAGATCAGTTCTCCTGCACCAAATTCAAAGTTTTTTCCCATTCCCAGTCATTCAGCCGGTACACCTTCTTCTACTACCATTGATCAAGATGCACCTTCTCCAAGTCATTCACCGTCATCTTCGGCATTACAATCTCTATGTTCACAACAAGGCGTTGCAGCTGGATCTACTATCATTGAAGACAATCCTTTTGCTCCTGTTGACAACGATCCCTTCGTAAACGTGTTTGCTCCAGAACCTAGTTCTGAAGCATCATCATCCGGGGATGTTAGTTCAATGGAATCAACTCATGTCACTCAACCACATCATCATCTCGGGAAATGTTGCAAGTTATACCCGCTGATAATGTCATTGGCAATCCCTCTCGACCGGTATCCACCATAAAACAATTTGCAACCGATGCCTTGTGGTGCTTGTATAACTTTGTACTGTCAAAAGTCAAACCAAAGAACTTCAAATCTGCCATAACTGAAGATTGCTGGTTTCAAGCCATGCAAGATGAGATTCACAAATTTGATCGACTTCAAGTATGGGAATTAGTACCACGACCAGACTGTGTCCATGATAAGCTCTCAAGTGGATTTACAAAGTTAAGCTTGATGAGTACGGTGATGTTCTGAAAAACAAGGCAAGGTGATGGCCAAAGGATAATCGACAAGAGGAGGGAATTGATTTTAAGGAATCCTTTGCACCAGTTGCATGCTCGAGGCTATAAGAATCTTCATCTGCCCAATGCCGCCATAAAAACAGACCATCATCAAATGGATGCAAGACAACATTCATAATGGCGAGTTGAAGGAAGATGTCTATGTAGTCAAACAAAGGGTTTTATTTTTGATCCGCAGACCATCATCACATGTTTATCGATCTGAAGAAGGCTCTCATAGGGTGTAAAGTAGGCTCATCGGGCGTAGTATGACGCCTTGTCACGTTTTCTACTGTACTACAGTTTTCTAACGGTCTGTTGACCCGACATTATTCACATCGAAAACAGTCAAACATTCTTCTTGTCAATAAATGTAGATGATATCATATTTGCCTCGACCGACCCTAAAGCATGTGACATATTTTCCAATGAGATGAGTTCTAAATTCCAAATGTCAATGATGGGACAAATGTCTTTTTTCCTAGGATTACAAGTTTCTCAAATCCGGAGGCATTTTATTAATCAATCAAAATTTGCTCTAGAAATCTTAAAGAAATTTAGGATGGATTCATGTGACCTGTTGATACACCCATGGTGGATCGACTTAAACTGGATGAGGACCCCTTAGGGATTCCAGTTGACCAGACTCGATTTCGTAGTATGGCCCGACTCCTAATTGTACCTCACAGCCAGTAAACCTGACCTTGTCAATCCGCGGGTATGCATAGGGTTTTGTACGGTTTAAAGCAAGCCCCTCGGGCATGGTATGATACCTTGTCACGTTTTCTTTTGGACAACAAATTTTCCAAGGGTGCAGTGGATCTGACACTATTCACTCGAAAAATAGGCAAACATATTCTTCTTGTTCAAATATATGCAGATGATATCATTTTTGAAGAGACACACAGAAGTACGTCAGGAAGTGCTCAGTTCCTTGGAGATAAATTAGTCAACTGGTCATCAAAGAAACAGAAGAGCACTACGATCTCAACCACCAACTGAATACATTGCTATGTCTGGATGCTGTGCTCAGATACTTTGGATGAGGTCACGGCTTACAGACTATGGTTTTGCATTCAATAAGATTCCCCTGTATTGTGATAACCGCAGTGCCATCGCTCTCTGCTGCAATAATGTCCAACACTCCCGGTCCAAGCACATTGACATACAACACCATTTCATTCAAGAGCAGGTTGAGAAGGGCGTGGTTGAATTGTACTTCGTGACGACGGTTTATCAGCTTGTGGACATATTCACCAAGGCATTACCAAGAGAGCGGTTCGAATTTCTACCCCGTGACTTGGTATGAAAAGTATGACTCCGGAAACCCTTAAACGTCTCAAGGAAGGAGAAGAAGAGTAAAGGATTGTCTTCGTATATCCTATGTATATATTTGTATATCATTAAACACAAAAACAAAATATAAAAATATAAAACCTACAAAAACCATAAAAATTAAAAAAATAGAAAATACCAAAAATATTTTTCAAGACATGTCTTCTATAAATCGATAACATTTACAGACCTAGAAATGTCATTCAATAATGACACGGGTCTTTAAATAAAGTTCGAGCGGAAGTTCGAACTGTTTTAAAACATGTCTTAATGGCTTGCAGTTATTTCAGACTGCAACCCGCTTTTTAATTTGAGGACTGCATGTCGCCAAAAGACAACTGTTCCTAACAACGGATAATTAATTTTTCTCGGGCATGGATTACTTAATATCCGTGCATCCAAGGATTAATGTACGTTTCAGTGCGTTCTTTCTTAACCGAAAGAGAAGTCTTCCTTTTATAACCAAATAATTTCCTTCTTAATTGATTCTTCAAAAATTATTTGTGTTATTCACGGTGGAAAAGTGTTGTTGGAAATTAATAAAATCAGGTTTTTCAAAATAAACTTTTCAATTCAAACAACGACTATAGCCCTTTCAATAGAAAACGGGTTATTGTTTGAGGGGGAGAGTGATTTCAAGTTTATTGCATCAACAGGCTTCTAATCACATCACACAATTAATGGAAAAGGTTTCGTAGTCATACGGGGTTATAATTTGAGGGGGAGTTAATTAATTTTAACTCAAAGGGCCAAAACTGTTATTAGTTAGAAAGTATAGGGACTTATGTGCAATTTGCTATTTGTTTCCTATATCTTTTTAACTACAGGGACTAAACCTGTCATTTTTCAAAATTATTCAACCCTAGAAAACCTTTAAGCCGAAAATAGAAAGAAGTAGAAATCCCAAGGACCAATTCTGCCATTTCTAAAACCCTTGTTACAAAAGGGTGGCGGTTTAACATTTTGGTCAAACCTTCATTTATCAGTCAAACATAAAACACACACACACCCACACGCAAACCGCCACCAAGTCGCCACATTTGATTCTTTAATTTCCTATGAATTCTGTCCTAAGGTAACTCGAAATCTTCATTCTATAACCATCTAATGATGCCTTAAGGTTGAAAAGGAAATCATCTAATAAACACATTAAAAGGAGAATAGATTTTCCTAGATTCTACCTAGGTTTTGTCTCTGAAAATTTAATGTTGTGGTAATTGTGAATGATAGAGAGATATGTGCGGATTTAGGTGGCGATTACTCGATCATGATTGGATTAACTTTAATCAATTACATTTGTGTGATTTGAATAATCTTGTATGCGTTTTTGATCAAAATAAGTATGTGTGTTTAAAGATGTGTTTTTATTTCTGGGATTTGATCATGAGGGCTAGTTGTTGATGATTTATTGTTCTCTTGAGATCCTCTAACACTATGTAGGCCAAATTGATGATTTTCGATAGAAGTTGTGACATTTAAAAATTCCATAGTGTTTGTGTTGTGTCATCGATTTTGTAATTGCGTTAGTGTCTAGTATAAAGGCGTATATTGAGTAGTAAATACATGGGAGCCTGAACCATTAAGGCCTTTAGAGAATTTCGTTGCCTAAATGATTAAGTTCGGCTTGAATGGTATGTAATATGATTGATTGGCTTGCCATTGTTGATTGCTTAGATGCATAATCAGATCTAGAATGCCTTGCTTGGTCGTAGTGTTTAAATTGGTGTGCGAATGTGTTTGCTTGTTATTCATGATAGAGGTTTGCTATTCGTTCTTGATAGCGGCTTGCTAGGTTTCTTGATAGCGGTTTACCTGAAAATGCTTAATAGCGGTTTGCTTAGATATGCCTGATAGCGGTTTGTTGTTAAGAAATTTATTATTAAGAGCAGACAAACCGCTACGAGGTAGGGGTTTGATGAAGATTATTTTTATTATTAAAATAATCCAAACCGCTATTTTGAATTTTTCTTAACTGGTAGTGGTTTGATATATTTATTAAAATAATGATAGCGGTTTGGACATGGCAGTTTAATTTAATCAAGTAGAATATTGATAGCTGTTTGGTTATAGCGGTTTGATTAAAATGAATCCCTAGCGGTTTGATTAAAAGGAATATAAAATCCGTAGCTGTTTGGTCATAGCGGTTTGATCATTCCACTACATAGCTGTTTGATCATTCCTCTACTTAGCTGTTTGATCATTCCTCTTTATAGCGGTTTGATTATCACACCCCGTAGCGGTTTGGTGTCAAGTGGGTAGCGGTTCGGGCCAGAATCTCAATGTTTTGGCCCATTAGTCCCAATACCCTCTCAAGGCCCAATACAAAGGCCCAATTACCTCGTTAACACCCATCTGGGACTTGTTAACTTGTATGTGTTCATCAGATATCCTTGACCAACGTTGACTTAATCTTACCATAATCAATCGAAGCATGTCAATGTTCTCATCTAACATCAAAATATATGTCATGTCTACCTGTCTTTGTTGATATCCTTGTGCAGACAAAATGGCTGATGAGAATGTTCCCACTCTTGCTCCCATAAGAACTGATGATCAGATACTTTCATTTGCTGCATGGGTGCCCATTGGAAAGAGCAACTATGTTTTAGATCTTTAAAAGAAGCAAAAGAATCCAATCTTTCAGATCTCTGTGGATATTCTACAAAACACAAACTTCTTCAGGGCATTCACTGCCTCAACCTCGGTTCCAGCTATCTACATTCAACAATTTTGGAACACGCTTACATATGAGGCAAAGACTGGAGCTTATAGTTTTCAGCTGGATGAAACCCGATTCATATTGGATGCTAATCTTCTGAGGGAAGCTTTAGAGATAACACCCATTGATCAAGCTCACCAGTTTGTGTCACCTCCGTCGGGTGATGCAATTATGGACTTTGTGAATGAGATGGGGTATACCGAGGTAATTCACTTTGTGTCAATAATGGCGGTGAATAACCTGTACAGCCCTGGAGAGTAATATTGTCTATGATCAACCAATGTCTCACAGGCAAGACTTCTGGGTATGATAGGCCCAGATACCCAGTTCTTCAAATGCTTTGGGGCATAATTACAAGTACAAATGTTGACTATGCTAAACTTATGTGGGAAGCGAAATTTGTAACAAGCTATTCAGACTTTTCTTACTGATAAGGCCAATCTGGGTAGTCCCACTAAGAAGGGTAGGAAAGACAAGGCCTCACTTTATTCCTTATTGTCGATTCACGAAGCTTATTATCTGTCATTTAGGAAGAACTCATAATATACACAAAAGATCAGCATCTCCGTTTCATCTTGCTGAAGAAGATATTAGACTTGGTAATCTTAAATTCGTTCCCAAAGGCGAAGAAGATGGAGTCTTTGGAATGCCAATTCCCAGCGAGCTGATCTCGAACAATATAAGGAACGCACCGTACTACAATGTGTACTTGGAAATGGTTGAAAAGCATGATCAAAAAATTACAGCTGAAAAGGAACAAAAGAATAAACTTGCAACTGTCAAGCAACCCAAGCCGAAGCCTGCTAAAGAAAAATCAAGCAAACCAGCACCTGCACCAAAACCTAAGGTAACCAAGGAAAAATCCTCAAATCCTTCTCCTGCTAAGCATCCAAAAAGGGGTAAAGTGCATAAACTTCGCAAAGGAAATTGATTCAAGATTTATTAACCCTTTTTGTATATAAATAAATATATAATACTTATAAATATATAATGAGGATAATTATCAAGAAAATCAATGAAATCCGGAAGTAGTATAGGATATGATATTCCCGGGTCGTAGTCCCAGCGAGGAGCGAATTGGAAAGTCGAGAGTCGGTTTGATATTTGATGTTTGAATGAAAAAAGAGATTTGGATTGGATTTCTAAATCTAGGGAAAAATAAAGCAATCTACACTAAAAACGAGAAAATTACACAAATTATACTAAAAATGAAAACGGGAAGCTAAAACGACACACTAAAAACCCTAATTTTTCAAAATTAAGCCTAAATTGATTTTTTCACTTTTAATAGACTTAAATTGACTAAAAAGGAAGTTTAAAGAAAACTAGAACGAAAACGGAGTTAAATTGAGCTAGAAAATACGAAAAACGAGCACGGGAACGAATCCCGCTCTTAAAAAAAATTGCAAAAATAAACCTACGAAAGTTTTTCTATTTTTCCTAAGTGAAGAATGATAAAAGAAAATTTTGTAAAAAAGAATTATATTTTTTTGACTTTTTTATAATTTTTTATGAATTAAAAACGATTTTAAAGAAAATAAAAGATTAAAAATAGTAAACTTAAATGAAAAATTCTGAAAAAATAAGAAAAAGTAGATTGAAGGATGCTGGTTCTATGAAAAATAAAAGCTGGAAAAGAAAGCATAAAAATAAGCTGTAAATAAGCAAAACGAAGATTTAATTTTGCAAGGAAATGTTGAATGAGCTAATGGAGCACACTTGGTTAACCTGTGAGTTTGTGGGACGTTTGTTATAAAGGGGGAGGTCCAGGGTTCGAGCCTGGGCCTCTCTCTTTTTATAAAAACTTTTTTTTCTAGGCCTCTCTCTTTTTATAAAACTATTTTAAAAAAAATTTCTTTTAAAACTTAAAAAGCACACAAAAACTAGTAACTTTAAAAAAGATACTTTTTTAGAAACTTAAAAATAAGCTGGGAAATAAGCAACAAAAAGTGGGCAGTTTTAACTTTTTAAACTAAGGAATGCTAAACTAAACTGCTAGGGAAGAATAAGCTAAGGCTAAGCTAAATAAGCAAAAACATAAGGCCTACAACTCCTAATAAGCATGAATAAACATAAATAAGCTAATTAGAACAGACAGAAAGCTTAAAAGGAAAATAAGCTGGCAGGATGAGCTATACTACACTAAGGTCCTAAATGACTTAACTGCTAAACTACTTAAAGAACAAATAAGCCAAAGAGAAACCTAAATAAGCAAAGGCAGATGAACTATTACACTAAATAAGCTAGGATAAACAAAATTCAGCATACAAGATAAGCAGGCAAAGCAGAAAAAACAGATGAGCAAAAGGGGGCAAACACTAGTGCAGGGCAGCCTAGGGGCCACTTTTGGCTAAAAATAACCATTTAAGGAGGGTGCCTTGTGGGGCAACCACTTGTACCATCTTAAAGATTGCTCATGGGGCCTTTCTAAAACATGAATAAGATCAAAGTTTGGAACAAAAGTAAGCAACAAAAAAGGGATGTGAAAAAGGCAGTTCTCAATCAGCATATGCTTATGTGGCTTCTTAAGGAAAAGGAACAGCTTTTGCAGCCTCAAATTAAGCAAGAAAATAAGCTCTATAATTAAAAACAAGGTAAAACATATGGAAATTAGCTAGAAAAGAGCTTATGCTCAAAAAATTGAAAAGCTAAAAACACTTTTTGACTGCTGAAAATTAGAAATGAAAAATGGCTTTTGAACTAAAAATTTGACTAAAAAGAAAAAGTAACTAGTTTAAGTAAAACCAAAGCTAACCAACTGGACTACTTCTACTGCATTGAACACAAAGAAAAGACACAAAAATAAGGCACAAAAAGACAGTTTTATGAATTCCTTATCAAATAAGCCACCCCATTTGAAACTGTTTTTTATTTATGAACCTAGTTTTTTATAAAGACTTAAAGAAAACCTTAAAGAAATCTTAAACACTTGAAAACTATCAAAAACAGGTTAAAATCAACTCAAGAGTGCTTGTGCAAGTTCATCAAGTAACCCAATGGTTTTCAAAACCAGTTTGACCCACTTTCATCCCTTGACCCAAACACCCCTTTAAATGATAAAAATCAAATTCAAGCTGATTTAAAGGGTTTTTAAGGCTAGGCCTTTTAGAAACAGAAACAAGCAAACAAGTTGAGCAAAACTAAGATAAAAGCATATAATAGTTAAGCCACTAAATAAGCGATAAGCAACAAGCAGAATCAGCATATAAGGGACAGTTTTGACTTAAATCTTAAACAAAAGACAAAGCAGGCAAATAACAACATAAACAAGCATAAATATCAGATAATATGCAAGATAAGCACAAAGTAAACACAAATAAGCTAATGAACAGTAAAAATTAGCAAAAAAATAAAAAGAAAACTTACAAAGAGTCCTTGGCTTTTTGGCAAGATTTAAGCTCTCACAAGCTTAAAAACATATCCTAATGCTTACCATAAGCTCTAAAACCCATGGCCATCCTTTTCAAACCATGCTCCTTGCTTCCTTGACAGTTTCTTTGGAATTTTTTTTTGGATTTTTGACTTTTTTTTTGACAGAAATAAAAAAGACTTTGTATAAGCTTTTGAGGTCTCAGAAACTTATACAAAAGACTTATAAAACAGGTTTAAAAGATAGATAAGCTTAAATGACAAAAATTAAGGTAAACAAGTAAATTGCATAAATTTAAATGACGAGAAGTTTAAAGATAAAAAATTAAAGTTTCAATGTATTAAAAAGACAATGGTACAATTTTTTGAGATTACAAGTTCTTGCTTTTTACAAAAATTCGACACCTAAAACTTGAACTATCTAGCCCTATTTATACTAAAACTTAAGAACTTGATGTCTTCACAGCTGTGTTTCTTGTGTTTTCTATGTGAGAGAGAAAATCACAAACTTGATCTAGGCCATTGATTAAACTTGGTTGCTCAATCTCAAACAATCCTTACACCTTGATCTTGTTGTCTTCTCTCCTGGGTCAATAGGAGTTTAGAGGATTGTCAAGCTGTCAAGTCCATGTGGGGTGTGGTGATCAGTGGTGGTGATTGTTTGGATGGTGAATATTCGGTATAAAAATAAAACTCAAAATAATATCTCAACAAGAGCAATTAAGAAAATTCCCTAAGGAAAATTCACTCTTTAAAATAGAATATAATATAATAATATACTATGTTTTTACCGAAAGTATATTTCCCGGTAGTCGTTTTTCCCAACGGTTGAGAAATTGAAATCTCGAGCCGATATGGATTACTGATATGATATGGGTACGAAGATTATTGGGTTTTCCTATAACTATAATTAAAAACAAGTATTAAAAATATTAAAGCAACTTAAACAAAATACGGGAAACAAATTAAACGCGACAATTAAGCAAGTAAACTAATTAAAATCCCCTAAAAAAAAAAAATTTGTAAAACTAAATTTCTAATCCAAAGATAGACAAAAAAATTTTAGGAAAAAGAAAAACATTTTTTTTGATTATTTTTGAATTTATTATGAATTAAAAACTAATTAAATCTAAAAAAAATAGCAAATTAAGTACTAAAAATTTGGAAAAATGATTTTTAAACTTAGAAAAGTCTAAAATAACATAAAAACTCAGAAAACTATTTTTAACTATTTTTAAAATTAAAAATCCTATATTTTAAAATTAAATAAAAGCTCAAAATGAGACAATTAAGATCTAAAAAGTTAAAAATGATTTACTTAATGTAAACCTAAAGCTAATCTTTTATAAAACTAAAAACTATTTTTTGTATTTTTTTGAAACTTTTTTCTATTTTTTAGTATTTTTTAAGATTTTTACTTTCGAAAAATGATAATAATTAATCTGCTTAATGGAAAATTACCAAAAATTCAGGGAAAATCAAGAAGGTTACAAAGAAGCTAGGAAAATTAAAACCAAGGACTCAGCTTAATTAATAAGCACGAAATAAGCCCTACTATGCTACGGCTTATAAATGAAAAGGAAACTTAAAACGTGTACAAAGTATTATGAATGGAAGTAAACAATGATGGATGAGCTATTGTAGCAAACTGGTTAAGGCATATGGTATATAAGTGTGAGGTCGTGGGTTCGAGGGTGGTTAACCCCTTTTTGCACTTTTTTTTTTATTTTTGCTTTTTATGAAAAACTGAATACTAGGGCTTATAGAGGACAAAAAATTAAGCTATTTTAATAAAAGAGACCTAAGCTGAAACTAACTAATAAGCTCAAAAATAGCTTATTAAAGCTGTTGTATCAGTAAGTGAACTTTAAAGCTCCATTTAACTTTATCCACTTGCAATAAGCTCAAATAAGCTCAATTTTAAAACAAAAAGAATTTAGGAAAAGCTAGTGATTGAGTCATAATCTATTTATGAAAGAAATTTGAGAAAAACACTAGAGTACAACTGAAATGATGATGATAGTAGCATACTCAGGAAATCAAGCCAAAGTGCTCAAAATCTCATTAAGCTGAAAAATGCTTAATAAAGGCAATTTAGAACTTAACCTCTTTTAAACTACTTACTATATATAAGCTAGATAACTAAATCATAAAAACCTAAACTATAAGTAGAAATCAAAACATAAATTCCTAAATCTTAGACCTACTGATTTTGGCTATTTTGAATTTTATGACTTTGACAACAAATTTAAGCTAACAACTTAAGCTGAAAATGGAAATTAAGCTATGATCTAAATAAAGCTATATGAAAACTAAATTATCTCTAAATTAAAGCTACTAAATCCTACATTTAAAAGCTAAAAATTAAGCTAAAAAGTGACAGCAGTACTAACTGTTTGTTAGTACTGATGCACTTGACAGAAAGCAAAAACCAACTAATGCACGTACCCTTTTTGCAATCCTGCTCTTAGACACTCTAAGTGAGTGTCTACAAACACAATTCAAGCACACTCAAAGCCCTAAAGATCCTAGATCAATTTTAAGCATTCAAATCTTAAGCTACAAAGTACCCTGGTGCAGGAACATGCATAATAAGCCACAAATTCATTTAGACTATAATATAAGAACTCAAACCTTTTTAAAACTTGATTTCTTATTAAAACTCAGCTGACCAAAGTGTTTTGCCCAAAAATATTTGACTTTTATTGGTCAAACTTGCTTATGCCAAACACCCCTTTACCATTTTGACAGAAATGATTTTAAACTTAAATTGCAAATCTAATTAACAAGTACTAACTACCAGATAAAAACTAGCTTATAACTAACTTATTAAGCATAAACTAACAACTGGATTTAGCTAAAACTTAAGATCTAAGATTATACTAAATTTTTGGTGTTTTTATGGTTTTATGACAATCTAAATATTAAACTAATGATCAGATCTCATAGCTAAAACAATAAACTATTAGTCCTAATAAGCTAATGAAATTCAAATAAGCACTAATAAGCATACAATATAAGCAAATAAGCAGATCAAAGTTTTTAAGCAAATTACCTATTTAATTAAGCTTGAATAAAAAAAATTAAAAGTGAAACTTACTTTGGCCTCTAGCTAAACAAGAGGAACCAATTAAGGCAGCTACAAGCTCCCTAGCTTAGTTAATAACTAGGGGTAATAGTCATGAGGATCCTTCCATATAGATCCCCCTTCCATGAACTTCACAAATCCAAAAGCTAAAGTTATTAGGTCATTTTAAAGCTGATTATATGTTTAGATATGATTAAGGCTGGATTAAGTAAGCTCAATTTCAGCTTATAGACTGAAAGAGCTTATTTGGAGTAACTTATAGCTTATTTGACAATTTGGTTTTTTTTAGAGAGGTCTTATGAAAGTAAAAAAAGATGAGTTTATAACTAAATTTCATTAATAAAAACTGAATTACATTCCTTCAAAAGAAATTACAACTGAAAAAATTACATTAAGCTTAAAAACTATATTAGGCTAAAAACCAGAAAAGTAAAAGATCAGGAACCCCCTTTGTGTGTGTGATGAGGGTGCTATTTATAGCACCCTAGTGAAGCTTCTAGGCCTCCAGAATCCATCTCCTAGCCTTCAATCCGCACCCTTGATTCTTCTAATCATTGCCAAATGATTTTGAGCCGTTTGATTATTTTTGTGTGTATCTGAGGATCGCCAACGTGTCATTCAATTGGAGTCATTGTTCTAGTTGTGTGAGTAGAAAAATAGTGTCAAAACACACATCCTTGTGGTGCTCTCCATTGATTACGCGTGCTTTTGCTTGAGTGACCTATGATGCCTCTTTTGATGGATCTGTGATATAACCCTTCCATTGTTCTTGTGAACTTATGAATTGACTTTCGTACCCCTTAATTTTCATTTGCCCTTTGATTTACTCTGGCTAGTGAATTTGGGGAAGAAAGGTGAATAGTAACACCTTGGCGCCCAATTTTCTAACTGAAAAGAGTAATTCAGTTTAAACTTTGCCCTATTGTCAACTTCAGTCCTTGTGGTTTTATATAACTAGGTGTAGTGTAAAAGGAGTTTACAAAATGACAGTTTGGGTCCTTGTGGTTTATGAAAAAGGAAATGGGCTAAGGTTTTGGGCTTATGGATCTGGGTGAGGCCCATTTAGGCTTAGGGACCATTTATGGACTTTTCTGAAAGTTGAGGGGCTTAAATGGAATATTTTGGGTCTTGTTGACTTTGTTGACCATGGATTTGACACTTTGACTGAGGGTTTGGGCAAAAAACTTTATCCTGGCTTTGCTCCGATTTTGTCAATCTATTCCGTTCTCAGTGTCCGTGCTTGCTTGTTTTTTTTTTTGATGGTTTTCTTGTGATTTCTGATATATCCGTACCTGCATACACAAAACACAAATACAAGCATATTTTTGCCATTTTTGGTATGTTTTGGGCTTATTTGGGCTATTTTAAGTATGAATGGATATGTGTAATTTGCACATAACAGATGGTTATGGCAGGTTATAAGCCAAAAAAGACAGTGAACAGTGTTTTAATGGCATTTGGCGGGAAGTGAGGAGTCTGTTTGTTTATATCTGGGTGCTGGGGAGAAGGTTTTGGGTTTGGACAGGATTGGCCCTTCATGATTTATAAGTTGTTGCAATGGTGGTCCTTGTGGTGATATAACTTTGGGAGTTGGCAATTTTGCCCCCCAAAGTTATATAGAGCTATTACACAATTCGTCCTTGTGGTGTATAACTTTTGGGTTTTGGCAGAAATGCCCCCCAAAAGTTATAGTTGGGCTTTTGAATGTTTGTTTGGGCCGGCTATGTTATAAAAGGGTTTATGGGCTTTTTCAAGTAAAAGGCTTATAAAGTCTACATGTAATACACTAATGGGCTGACCCGGCCCATTAAGTATTCTTCGGTGTCGGCTCCGGCTTTTGACCGTTGACTTTTCGGGGTTGACTTTGACTTTCTTGGACTTTGGCTTCTCCACGCTTTTCCATTCTGTGCTCGGTTTTGTCGTTTTTGGCTTGGTTTTTCGTCTTTTTGTTGGATATCCGTTTCCTGTACAATATAAGTGAAAACATACAAATACAAAGTAT
>BQNB010034851.1:0-51304 GCA_026074375.1 Tanacetum coccineum
CAAGATTGTTTTGCTCGGGCTTGAAGGTATACCACTTATCTCCTGCTTCATCGGTACGCGAGGATGCATATTCGACAAAGGCTTGTTTGGGGTTTTCCATGCAATACCGAGTGTCGTAGGAACCACTGCAGATTTCACATGAGATAGTGATTCTGTTTACTTGGGTAGGTTATGTCGGAGCAAGATAAGCTTCCATCAAGCGTTGGACTTGATTTTTGAGCTTGATTAGACGATGGTCGGATGTACTCAAGACATCTTGAGGCAATGCGATTGCCTTGACCGGCTTAGCGAAATCCCTTGGGACGTTCCAACTTTCGTTGTCATAGAGGGCGAGGTCCTCTAATAATGCCCAGGACTCTTCGGCGTTAAAGTCACGAAGCTTACCACCGGCCGATTGGTCAATGGTTCGTCTTGTGACGGGATTGACATGGTCATAAAAAATTTGGACTTGGAGCCAAAGGTCGATGCCATGATGAGGGACTTTATGGAGTAAGTCCTTGAAACGAGTCCATGCTTCGAATATAGATTCTCCATGATGTTATTGGAACATCAGGATATCGCTGCGGAGTTTTGCGGTCCTTCTTAGTGGAAAGAATTGAGCAAGGAACCGAATATTAAGATCCTCCCACGTGGTGATGGATCCTGCTGGAAGACGTTCAAGCCAATTGCTAGTTTGATCGCGTAGGGAAAATTGAAACAAACGTAGGCGCGTTCTTTCCTTATTTTCACCATCAAGGTCGAGTGAGTCCACAAGTTTAAGTAAATCCTTGAGGTGTTGGCTTGGATCCTCGGATCGAAGTCCGTGGAATGAGCATTCATTTTGCACCAACCGGATGGTGTCAGATTGAAGAGGTACCATGTTGTTCCCTGCGGGGAGCTCGATGGTATTCTTATAGCCCTCGTGGCTAGGATTGGAGTAGTCTTCTAGAGTACGTATAGGATTCTCGTCTCCCATGGTGGTTGACTAGAATTGGTTACAAAAAAATTACATGATTAAAAGATAGACTACAAGAAAGCTAATATGCGAAAATTAAATCTTACTTGAAAGGATTCAAGCAAGTAGAACTAAGTTAAATTATGATCAAAACCTAACTATTCCCCGGCAACGGCGCCAAAAACTTGATGCGGTCGTCGTTAGACTTCAACAAGAAGTTTTACAACTCCCTAGGCAGAGCACCTAATCGTTGTAGTAGTAGTATAGGCAAGACTCGGGGGGTTGTTATCGTTCACTCGAGGAATAGGTTGGGAAGGCTTGATCACGGTCTAACAGAATTCTAAGGGCTGAAAGAAGATTATTTTTGTATTTTCTTGTTTTATGGAAAGCAAGTAAATCATATATTTGAGAGGTTGGATTGGTTTTATTTATTAAACTAAATATTAATCTAAACTAATGGTGATAACAATAAGATAAAAGACTGTGTTTATTTAATCATGTATTACTCCCTAGATTGCTTCTCCTAGTGTTGTTGCCTTGTCACACTTGTGATGATCTGTGTAATTATTTCCTAAGTCATGAACGAATTACACGAACCCGCCGTCTACTTAGTATTCCGCTAGAGCAACGCACAAGTAAGGTAGTATGAAGACTATTACAAGGCCCCTAGGAGTACACTAAGTGCATGTGAAATATATTAAAAGTGGATCAACCATATTAGGGGGCAAGGTAGTATGAAGACTGTTACCCGATGGTATCCTTTCTACACAATCATGTTTAGCCTTATGAAGCTTTTAATCCCAACAATCCTCCCCTAAACTTGATATTTATCTTCAAAATCATCAAGTTTCTTCATTAAAAGTCTTCACCATCACCAGGAGGATGCTTTCAAACACTTCACTGTTTCTTGAGCTGTTTTGTCATAAGCTTAAGAAGCTGATAACACATTTCATTCCAATAGTTAGATTTCAGCTTCTTATTCAGCATATCAGTGATTGTTGCAGGTGTAAGAGGATATCTCTTCTCAACTAGCATATAGACATGCATATCTTCAAACCTCATAAAGTGTACTCCACATGAATCATATAACCTCCAAAGCAATACTTTCTTTCCTTGTAAACTCCTCCATACTTCATCTTCTATATGATGTTCAAACATAGTTTTTAGATCACCCCATCAGCCACTCTTTTAATAGCTTCTTATGGCCTTGTATTTCCCATGCTTTGCTTTTTAAACCAATCCTTTAAAATAGATTTTCTAAGTCTTCTCTGTCAAACTCTTTGAGTAGTTGACTAAACAATAAGTATGTCTTGGCACTTCCATCAGCTCTCATTATTTCATAATAGCCATTCCTTCCTTTTCTATGAATCTGGAAATTTACAATGGGTGCAGGCTTGGTAGCTAGGGGTATAGCATCAATTGCAACATCTTCTTCTGTAACCAACTCAAAGCATTGTTGAAGATCTTCTCTCTCTTTATCATCATCCACCTTTTGCTTCTTTATAGGCTCTTGTTCTAGCTCATCACCTGCTCTTTTAGAATTGCTTTCTTCTTCTCTTATCTTACAGCCTTCAACCAACTCTATTTTGTATTCAACAAAAGTGTTAACTTTTTTGAAAGCTTTGTCAAACATGTCTGTTGGGATCAAAAGACTTCATGATGATCTTGGAGTTAATACTGCTAAGGTTAGAGTTAATACTGCTAGTATATGTTAGTACTGCTTGAGTAAAGTTACAACTGTTAGCATAAAGTTAGTACTGCTAGTGTAACTTAGTACTACTGATGAAGAATGAGGAAAATATTCTAAGTAGTTACTACTGCTTGTACACAGTTAGTGCTGCTGGAATAAAACTTAATGCTGCTGGTTACAACTGCTGAAAGATTACAACTGCTAAAAGAATTTCTACTGTCAGAAGGATAAAGACAAGAGAAAGGATAAAGATGAAGATTGCTTATCAAGATTACTTACGGGATAAGTATGAGATATTTTTGTAAAAGATACGTATAAGTTATTTGTTTAGAAGATCATGATAACTTAGGAAAATATTGTAAGCCTGTTAGGACTCCTTGGTGTATAAAAGGAGGTCCTAGGGTATAGAGTTTAATGTACCAAAAATCGTATCAATTCAGATATCTAGAAAAGTGTTATTCGTAGCTTCAAGGTTTTGTATAACCCTAACACTATCAAGAGTGTTCGTATTAATATATTGAGGCTTAAAGTTTGGTATTATACAATCTTGTTTGTTACTGTTTTATTACTTATTCTTCTTAGTATCATTGACTAGATTCCGCATAGTCTTTGATATTCATAATCAAAGTTTCTGTCATAGTTGTTTTGGATTTATTCAATACAACTTAAGCTTATACAAGCTAAGCAAGATCTATTCAAGTGGGATCAACAAGTGGTATCAGAGCTTGTTGAGAAACTTTGAATAAGAAGAACCATTCTACACACAAGATCTACTTGTTTCAAGAAAAGATGGAGTCAGTATCTGCACAAGTGGTTGCTGCTGCAAAACTTCCAGTGCTCAATCCAAATGAATTTGAGCTTTGGAAGATGAGGATCAAACAATACTTCTTAATGACTGATTATGCTCTTTGGGAAGTAATCTTAAATGGTGACTCACCTCTGCCAACAAGAACTGTTGATGGTGTTGAGATAGTAGTACCTCCTACTACTGTAGAACAGAAGCTAGCAAGGAAGAATGAGTTAAAGGCAAGAGGCACTCTGTTGATGGCTCTCCCTAATGAACATCAACTAAAATTCAACACCTACAAAGATGCCAAGACTCTGATGGAAGCTATAGAGAAGAGGTTTGGAGGTAATAAGGAGTCAAAGAAAGTATAGAAAACCACTTCTAATAGCAGCAAGTATGGAGAATTTCAATGAAATAGCTCAAAGGACTTGACCAAATCTATGATAGGCTTGCAAAGATTTCAGTCAGCTAGAGGATTCATGGAGAAACTATTTCTCAAGAAGACGCAAATCTGAAGTTATTAAGAAGTCTACCATCTAAGTGGAAGACTCATACCCTGATTTGGAGGAACAAACCTAATTTAGAAGATCTAAGCATGGATGACTTGTACAACAATCTAAAGATTTATGAAGCTGAAGTTATAGGGTCATCTAGCACAAGCCAAAACACATAAAACATAGCTTTTATGTCTTTCAATAGCACTGGCAGCACAAATGAAGCAGTTAAAACTGCTTATGGTATTTCTGCTGCTAACTCTAAGGCTAATGCTTTAACATTACCAAATGTTGATAGTCTGAGTGATGCTGTGATCTACTCTTTCTTTGCTAATCAGTCTAACAGTTCACAATTAGACAATGAAGACCTAAAGCAAATTGATCCTGATGATTTAGAGGAGATGGACTTGAAGTGGCAGATGGCAATGCTGACAATGAGAGCAAGGAGATTTCTCAAGAATACAGGAAGGAATCTAGGGTTATTAGGATGATACCATTGGCTTTGATAGAGAAGGTGGTATGCTATAATTGCCTAGAAGAGGTCATTTGCTAGGGAAGTGGGCCACTAAGAATTATGGACAGTAGATACAGGAGACAACAAGAAAGGACTGTGCCAATGAGAGAAGAAACTAATTCAAATGGTTTAAGTATCTTAGCGTGATGGATTTTGTGTATTTTTATGACTGAGTGACCTGGTGAAATGAAAAAAGGACAACCGATTTTTGCATTATGTCCTATATTTCTTCGTTTCTTCAAGCTTAGACACCGATGTATCAACTTGTTCTAAAGCATTTTTAAAATCTTATGAAACTCTTAAAGAACATTATGATAATCTGACAAAAGATTTTAATAAGTCTCAATTGAATGTAGGAGCTTATAAAGCAGGTCTAGAATCTGTAAGGCGTAGAACTAGATGTGTATTAAAAAGGAAGGAGGCTTGTTGTTTTTGAATGTGGACATAAAGATTTAAACTTGATTATTATGTTAGAGTTAATGCACTAACAGAGCTTAGAAAGAAATTTGAAAAAGCTGAAAAAGAAAGAGATGATTTAAAACTTACCTTAGAAAAGTTTGAAAATTCATCTAAGAATCTAAGCAAACTGTTAGATATTCAAGTAAGTGATAAGTTCAAGACTGGTGTAGGTTATGATAGTCAAGTGTTTGACAGTCAGATAAATGATAAGTACAAATCAGCTGAAGGGTATCATGCTATTCCCCCTCCCTATACTAGGAACTTCATGCCCCCTAAAAATGATTTTATACTTGCTGATAAGGATGAATATGTTTTTAGTGAGTCTGTAACTAGTGTGCCTGCTATTGCAACAAGTGAAGTTAAGACTAGTGAGTCAAAACCTAAGTCTGTTAGTGAACCACTTATTGAAGACTGGATATCTGACAGTGAGAATGAGAATGAGATTGAGTTTAAGTCTAGACAAAGAAAACCTAGTATTGCTAAAGTAGAATTTGTTAAATCTTCTAAGCATGTGAAATCACCTAGGGAGTCTGTTAAGAAGGTAGAGAACAGTAAGCAAGCTAATTATCCTAGGAAAAATAGTCAAAGTCCTAGAGGTAACAAGAGAAACTGGAATAATTTGATGACTCAGAAATTAGGAAGTAATTTTGAGTTTCAAAATAGAGCTTGCTATGTATGTGGCAGTTTTAACCATTTGATCAAAGATTGTGATTTCTATGAAAAGAAAATGGTGGAAAAACCTGTGTGGAACAATGCAAGAAGGGTGAATCACCAAAATTCTCAAAGAATGACTCACCCTCATCCAAAAAGAAATTTTGTTCCAAGAGCAGTCTTAATGAAATCTGGCCTTAAAACACTTAATACTGCTGGGCAAAACTCTTCAAGAGCAGCAGTATCAGTTAATACTGCCAGACCAATTAATACTGCCTACCCAAGACCAATAGTGAATAGTGCAAAGACAACATCAAATGTATTTAATAGAGCACATTCACATGTTAGAAGGCCCTTTAACAAGTATACAACAAATAAGAACAGTAATTTCAATGAAAAAGTTAATACTGTTAGGGAAAATGTTACTACTGTTAGGCCAAAAGCAGTAGTAAATGATAATAAAGGAAATGAGGCTAATGCTGTTAAGGCCTCAGCATGTTGGGTTTAGAGACCAAAACACAAAGTTTTAGACCATGTCTCCAGAAACAATGGTGCATCAATATCCTTTAAAAGATTTGACTATGTTGGTGCACAAGGCAGATCCAAGTCTGTAATGGCTTGGGTCCCTAAGAGAGTATGATTTTCTTACTTTTTGTGTAGGGCTATCCACAACTAGAGTTGCAGGAAAAAGGAGACATTGACAGTGGGTGCTCTAGGCACATGACTTGAAACAAGTCCTACCTCTAAGATTATGAAGAAATTGATGGTGGATTTGTTTCCTTTGGTGGAAACTCTAAAGGAGGTAAGATTACTGGAAAAGGTAAAATCAGGACAGGAAAATTGGATTTTGAAGATGTGTACTTTGTTAAGGAACTAATGTTTAACCTCTTCAGTGTCTCACAAATGTGTGACAAGAAGAATTGTTCTTTTTACTGATACTGAATGTGTTGTTCTGTCTCCAGACTTTAAGCTAACTGATAAAAGTCATGTTTTGCTTAAAGTTCCTAGAAAGGATAACATGTACAGTGTTGATTTAAGGAATGTTGTTCCTCAAGGAGGTCTAACTTGTCTCTTTACAAAGGCCACATTAGATGAGTCTAATCTTTGGCATAGGAGGCTGGGGCATATAAATTTCAAAACTATGAACAAACTTGTGAGGGGAAATCTTGTAAGAGGTTTACCTTTAAAGTTTTTTGAAAATGACCATACATGTGTTGCTTGTCAAAAAGGAAAGCAACATAAAGGCTCTTGTAAGACCAAAACTGTAAGCTCAATCAGCCAACCTTTACAAATGTTACACATGGATTTATTTGGTCCAACTTTTGTAAAGAGTATAATGAAAAAGATGTACTACCTAGTTGTCACAGATGACTTTAGTAGATTTAGTTGGGTTTTCTTTTTAGCAACTAAGGATGAGATTAGTGGAATCCTTAAGGCTTTTATAACAGGAATAGAAAATCAAATAAATCACAGAGTTAAAATAATCAGATGTGACAATGGAACTAAATTTAAAAATAAGGAAATGAATCAGTTCTGTGGGATGAAAGGGATTAAGAGAGAATTTAGTGTTGCTAGGACTCCACAACAAAATGGAGTAGCTGAAAGGAAAAATAGAACACTAATTGAGGCTGCCAGAACTATGATAGCTGATTCAAAGTTACCTACTAAAAATCCCCTTTTTGGGCTGAAGAGTAGTTAATACTGATTGGTTGTGCAAAATAGGATATTAGTAATTAAGCCTCAAACAAGACCCCTTATGAACTCTTTCAATTGTAGAACACAAAGTTTAGCTTTATGAGACATTTGCGGTGTCATGTTATAATTGTCTTCAATACCGCTCTCTCTCCTGGATCACCAGGTAAGTTTGATGGAGGATATGAGGGATTCTTTGTTGGATACTCTAAGAATAGCAAGGAATTTAGAGTATTTAACAGCAGAACTAGGATAGTAGAAGAGACCTTGCACATTACCTTTCTTGAAAATAAACCTAATGTTGTAAGGAGTGGACCATAATGGCTTTTTGATATTGATACATTGACAAAATCTATGAACTATAAGCCAGTTGTTGCAGGGAATCAATCTAATGGTAGTGCAGGTACAAAAGCATGTGATGATGCAGGTAAAGCTAGAGTGGAGAAAATACCTGGCAAAGATTACATACTGCTACCATTATGGCCTCAAGATCTACAATTCTCTTCTAGTTTAAAGGATTCCCTGATGCTGGATTCAAACCTTCAGGGGAGGAGGAAAAGAAGGATGCTGAAGATTCAGAGAATAAAGATAGTGAGGTTCCAAGTACAGAGGAGCCAAGAGTTAATCAAGAGAAGGATGTAAAAATAAACAACATTAACAATATTAATACTATTAGTCCAACTGTTATGTGCTTGCATAAAGGTAGGGCTGTTGATGTGAATTCTAGTTATGGATGTGCTGATGATCCAAATTCATGCCTAATTTGGAAGAGTTGTCTATTAGTATGATGATAAAGATGTTGGTGTAGAGGCTAACATGACTAATTTGGATACACATATTCCTGTTAGTCCTATTCCTACTACCAGAATTCACAAGGATCATCCAGTTGAACAAATCATTAGAGATATACATTCAGCACCTCAAACCAGAAGGATGACAAAGAGGGTGACTAACAATGGTATGTTTAGCTCAGTGCAACAGAGGAGAACAAACCACAAAGACTTTCAAAATTGACTATTTGCTTGTTTTCTATCACAAGTAGAACCCAAGAAGGTGATTCAAGCTTTGACAGGTCCAAGCTGGATAGAAGCAATGCAGGATGAGCTTCTACAGTTTAAATTGCAGAAGGTTTAGATTTTGGTTGATTTACCATATGGCAAGAGGGCCATTGGGACAAAATGGGTATACAGGAACAAGAAAGATGAGAGAGGTATTGTTGTTAGAAATAAAGCAAGGTTGGTTGCATAGGGTTACACTCAAGAAGAGGGAACATATTATGATGAGGTTTTTGCTCCAGTTGCTAGGATTGAAGCAATTAGGCTGTTCTTAGCCTATGCCTCATTCATGAACTTTGTTGTTTACCAGATGGATGTGAAGAGTGCATTTTTGTATGGCAAGATTGAAGAGGAAGTTTATGTCTGTCAACCTCTAGGGTTTGAAGATCCAGAGTTCCCTGATAGAGTTTATAAGGTAGAAAAGGCATTATATGGTCTACATCAAGCTCCTAGAGCTTGGTATGAGACTTTATCTACCTATTTATTGGACAATGGATTTCAGAGAGGTCAAATAGATAAAACTTTGTTCATTAAAAGGGTCAAAGGTGATATTCTACTAGTTCAAGTATATGTTGATGATATCATTTTTGGATCTACTAAGAAGGAGTTATGCACTGAGTTTGAGAAATTGATGCACAAAAAGTTCCAGATGAGTTCTATGGGTGAGCTCACTTTCTTCTTAGGATTGCAGGTGATGCAAAAGGAAGATGGGATTTTTATTAGCCAAGACAAGTATGTGGATGAAATTTTGAAGAAGTTTGGTTTTTCAACTGTGAAGACAGCAAGTACACCTATAGAGACTTCAAAGCCTTTGATGAAGGATGAAAATGCTGAAGATGTTGATGTTCACTTATATAGATCAATGATTGGCTCATTGATGTATTTAACATCTTCAAGGCCTGATATTATGTTTGTTGTATGTGCATGTGCAAGATTCCAAGTCACACCTAAAGTTTCACATCTTCATGCTGTGAAAAGAATCTTTAGATACTTGAAAGGTCAACCTAAATTGGGCCTTTGGTATCCTAAAGACTAGCCATTTGACTTGGAAGCTTATACTAACAGTGACTATGCTGGTGCAAGTTTAGAAAGGAAATCCACAATAGGAGATTGTCAATTTCTTGGAAGTTGATTGATTTCATGGCAATGCAAGAAGCAAACTATAGTTGACAACTCTACTACTAAAGCAGAGTATGTAGCTACTGCTAGTTGTTGTGGACAAGTACTCTGGATTCAAAATCAAATGTTGGATTATGGTTACAACTTCATAAATACCAAGATTTACATTGACAATGAAAGCACCATCTGTATTGTTAAGAATCCAGTGTTTCACTCAAAGACTAAGCACATTGAGATAAGACATCATCTTATCAGAGATTCTAATGAAAAGAAGCTTATTCAGATGAGCAAGATTTACACTGATCATAATGTTGCTGATTTACTTACAAAAGCATGTGATGTTGGCAGATTTCAATATCTAATTGCAAATATTAGAATGCTTAACCTCTGAAGTATTGATTGAGGGGAGGATAATTGGGTTACTATAAAGCTGATTATACACAAAGTATGTTTGTAATAAAATGGAAAAGCTGCATAATAACAAGCAAAACTGGGTGAAGGGTCAGGAAATCCTATTGAACCCCAACACATATCCACAACTGCTTCACTACCTAATCTTGAACCAATCACTGTTCTATCATTATCTTAACCCAAAAAGACTCAAAAACCTAGGAAAGCCAAAAAGGACCACCAAGATATCTCAGTCTAGTAGACCTATTCCCTTTTTAGCAAATGAGACTGTCATTAAGAAGTGGGAAGACAGAATGGAAAGGGCTGCATCTACTACTTCTATCTTAGAAGCAGAGTAGGACAGTGGTAACATAAATAGGACCCAATCTATGGCAATACTTAATGAGTCTTTTCCTTAGGGAACTGGCTCAAGTAGTGGTCCCAAGTGCCAAGATACCACATTGGGGGGTACATAAGCTCAAATTAGGTTTGAGACTGTATCTAAATAGTCCAATGATTCACCTCTCTCAAGAGTTAACACACTTGGAAGTGGGGAGGATAGCATGAAACTAAAGGAATGGATGGATCTTTGTACAAAACTGCCTGAAAAGGTTCTTGATTTAGTATAACAAAAACAGATAGAGTGAATTGGTGAGAAAAAGAAATGAGAGATGTAGTGAGTTAATGGGTGAGATGTGTCCTGTGTCATAAAAACTACAAACAGAGTGATTCTAGTATAAAAAGATTAAGAGATATAGTGTTTTTGAGAATTAATACACTGGAAAGAGAGCTTGTGAGATATATGAAAAATGGATGATGGTAAAATGCTTTTTGGAAACGAAATGGGAGTTAATCCCTGTTGACGCAATGTTAATTGCTGTTAGGCATCTACACTTACTCTTCCAGTGTTAGTATGCTGTTAGGCTTAAATACTTTCTACTGCTGGTTAGTTATGCTGCCAGCATAACTTACTAATGCTGGGCTACTGCTAGGTCAGATAATGTTGTTAGGCATTCCTCTTAACTAGTTAATGGCTCTGTTCAAGTAATGCCTGTTGACGGGTGATGTACATAAATATTTCGATTGAGGGTTTCATTCATTCACTTAATCAATTTCATCTTTGGTTTACCCTCTAATCAGTATTCACTAACTCATTTTCTATTCTTATTCATCATTAACCCACTCAATGGTTGCCCTAAAGTGCCGTTTTCCCCCTGCTAGTTTCACGCAACATGGGTCGCATTCTTAGATATTTTTATAGATAGATTTCTATCATTAGAAACCCACACCTAAAAGTGATGAAGTATTGGAGCAAATTGTGAATTTTTTGAATGCCCCATATCCTATCAAATATGCGATTCTTAGCTTTAGATCCCTTCATAGAGATTCTTCTGGTGAAAGTCCAGTCCCTCGCGCGCAAACATCGATGGTTGGTTTTGTCCAGTGTGTGGGGAATAGCCGCCCTACCGATTCCCTGACGGCTCGCTTACGTTTTGCTCTAGGTAGTTTAATTTGGACACAAGACTTGAAATTTGACTATAATAATTATGTAATTAAACCGTAAGCGAAATAAGACTTCTGAATCATGGTAGGGCTCAGCCATACCGACGTGATAGTTCGTTTTTTAAGGCGGTGGGAAGGGAAATAGTTAATAATTATAAATATACTGTTGAGCTGATAAAAGGTTTAGTTTCTCTGGTCGGTTCGCTGGATGATGGGAGTCTTCAATTGAAGGGCCCCACTATAGGAAGTATTTTTTAAATCCAAGACTGATAAAAAGTTTGCTAGCATATGGGTTGGTTCGGCTGCCGATGGTGCAGCCTTCAAATAAATCGCGCGCACGCACGGAAATCTATAACTGGGTCTAATTAAGGACTTCTTAGACATATCTGTCAGCTCGCCATACGATGTGGCAGTTGTTTTAAGGACCGTTGTTTAATAATGTTGCTGTTGCTTTAAGTAAAATAATAAGAATAAAGCCAAATTTTGACTCAGCTGGGGTTATCTTAAATAAAGCCTCTGTCTATGGCACTCGTAGTTGAGTTGTTCTCGGATAGAAATAAAAAGGATAACCCCCTAAATATGTGATAATTTGAACCTTAATGTGTACCTTATTCTCCACCATATCTGTTCCTCTTTAGGAAAGACTCGCTTCCAAAAGCCTATTTATGGTCTTAACGAGTCTCTCTATTCTTGTACTTTATTGTAATAAGCATTTAAATTCTATTTGTCCTTTTAGAGGATTTAGGATAATAAGGTCAAGCAGATAAAGTAGCTATGCGTCCAATTAGCATTTTGATGTGTTAGTGTTAGCATCTTAACTTGTATTTAACAATGTGATTTCGTTTTTAAGATTGGTTTGGTGGAGGGTGATTAAGATCATGGCACAATGAATTTATCCTTTTAGTTAGTTTCTTGTTCCGTGTATGTATTGAGTTGAGTGTCTTCTGGAATAATATTATATAAAGCCATAAAAATGTTGTGAAACACCGGGAGGCTTTTCTAAACTATTGTATTTCTTAATCCTTTAGACATGTTCACTTAGCTTACCTTTTCGAGGTATTTAGGTTCCTAAGGGGTTGGTAAATTTTGGTTTTCTAAGTGTGTAGTTGTATGATCATTACGTGAGGACATGACAATAGCTTAGTATGGTGGGATTTTTTGTTTAGGTTTCTGTTTATTTTCACTTATCATTTTGACTTTATTTACATATAAGCCTTTTAAAACGACCAATAATTACATAGTACACAAGAGATAAATACATTGTATATGTGTCGTTGTTCGCTGTCAAATGCATTGCTTGCAGGTACACAAGAATATCGCGCACAAACAACCATGGACAAAAACAAAGCATAACGGACAAAATCCAAGCACTGAGAATGGTAAGAGCATGAGAAAATCGAAGCAAAGAACATATACATCCTTAATGGGCCAACCGTACCCTATTTTATTAGGCCGCGCGCCTCGCCCGCTCGCGCGCTCTTTGTATCAAAACAATACCCTAGCCTATTCATAAGCCTTATATTAAGAAATCTAAGCCAATTCCATTTCCTAAAACCCTTAACCAGGCCAATGTATTTTTTAAAGGTCAAAGCCCAATCAACCCTGGTCTTTGTACATGTTATAAACAATGTCAGTTATGTACATCTTCTTTCCCTCACCTCTTTTATATATTTAACAAATAGCACGCCACAGGGTAAAACCATTCACCACACGCATCAATGCTTCTAAAAGACTAAGCCCTAACAACGTCTGACACCACTTATGCCACGTTGGCGATCCTAAGCACCCTCATTGGCCAATGATGCGTTGGGAAAGGAATTGCAAGGGCCTTCAGATAGATCGGATATGGATCGAAGGGGCTATGATGTATGCGTGGGGATGCTCTTACATGGACATGAAAGCTTCATTCCACAGCTTATAAATGCACTAGGATAATCACACAGTGAAGCTATGCATCTCCTCGATATAGGAGTAGGAGTAGTGTGCCTTATAGCTTATTTTCCTGCTTATTTTATGTTTTGTTCATGTAATCTTGTTTTCTAAGCTTGTAACTATTGGTAGTATTAATAAAATTCTGTTTTTACAAATTAGTATTAAAATTAGTGTTAAATTTATGAGCTTTTTACTTTTGTGAAAACTTGGTTAAAAAATGTGTTTTAAATGCTACTTAATAGCTGTTTTTGCCTCTGCTCTCATCCTCTAACTCAACTGTATAAGCTAGGAATGCGATGATAAGCCAGAAAGGGACTGGGCTTATTGGACTTTACAGCTGGTTTTTAACAAGCTGGTTACGCATGTGTAGATAAGCTCCTTGAGCATTTTTTACCTTGTGTGACGTTAGGATCAATCGTATCTATGTTCTAATTTCACTAGTCTAGATTAATTGCTCTCTTTTTGCTTATCAGTTGCTTATTCTTGCATATTTCTACTTATTATCTGTTATTTGTGTTATTTATAGTCTTGCTTTAGCTTATTATAATCAATTACAGAGGTTTTAGAATTGTTTAAATTAAGTTTTTAAGTAAACCTGTCTATTTAAGTCAAATTAGCTTTTTTTTGTTTAGCTCTTCATTTAGTACTTATTCTTCTGAGGTTGTTGTTATTTTTGTCTTCATTTGTCAGTAATCCTTTATCTGTTTTCATGTTCTTATACCTTTTTGGGAATTTGTTTTTGCTTAAAAGGCTAGAATTTACTAGTTTTTAAAATGGGTGTTTGGACTTTAGCTAGTATTATCTTGAGTTAATCACTGCTTTGTATTGTTCTTAGTAGCTAATAAGTTTTCATAAGCTCTCATTTAGTTTTAATGCTAGTCTTTATAAGTTTTAATTCAGTTTTGAAAAGTTTTTGAGTTGGCACTGTTATTCAAAACTCAATTTTGCAAGGTTATAAAGTGTTCTCAAACTGCCTCTTTTTGATTGATATTGTGAAAGTTTGTTTTAGGAGTTGTATTTATGTCTCTAATGCATCATTACAATTCTGGTTTAAGTGCATGAGCTGTGGAAAAACCTTAAAGAATGTTAGGTCTAAAAACAGTCAAGTTTTGCTAGTTGTAGAATTGCTCTTAAAAGTCTGAATGTGCAGATCTTTTGAGATCAATCCCTAGCTCAATTTTAGTTAATATTTGAATTTCATTTAGCTTAATGTAGTCTAAGTCTTAATCTGTTTTATGTCCTTTGTTTGGTAAAAAAACGAGTTTTTGACGTCTTAAAATAAATTAAGCTTTAAAGTTCCATTTTTTTTTCAAAAAGCCAAAAATATAGTAGAAGTAAACTGTCAACTTAAGCTGTCCTTTTCTAGCTTATTCCCTTAGATCTTTTTCTTAATTCCTGCTTTGTTTAGTATTTTGAGTCTAGCACTTTATCTATTTTTAGCTTTTAGCCTTTTCTTAGTGCTTATTTGCTCATTATCTTAGCTTAAAATTTAGTCATAGTCCTTTAAATAATGGTTTTTGTGTTTGCTGTCTTCATGTTTTATGCCTTTCTAGGCTTATTTGAAGTGCACAATTTTAGTCTTAAGATGCTTATTGAGTCTAGTTCTAGGTATGTTTATCTACGCTTATTTTGTTTTTCTATGTTGTTTAATGATCAAATAGTATTATCTTAAAATTTGTGGTCTTAGTCCTTTTCTGAGTAAAACTGTGTAATGCTCTTTTGTGCTTTTTCGCTTATAATTTGTTAGTTCTTTTCTAGTCTTTAGTGTGATTCGGTTCTAGTATATTAAGTCTGTTCTACCTTATTTGAATTTTTGTAATGGCTTATTAAGTCCTTTAAAATTATATAAAAAGCTCAAAACAGTTTGGCTAGTTTTCAAGTCTTTAAATAAGCCTTTGTGACATTTATATCATTAAGCTTTATTGACTGGGGTCAAATACGATTTGGCATAAAAGTCCATTAATTCAAAAGTCTATATTTTTAGCTTAGAGAATAGCTTTTTTAAAAAGAAAATAAAAAATAAAAATAATTTGCAAAAACTGCAGGTCCAGGACTTGAACCTGCGACCTCACCTTCACACACACAAAGCCTTTATACCCATACGCGTCCTTGGGTCTTTTCTGTCCATACCAATTGCATACTTTTAATTGTTTTATATTTATATTTATCTTTTTATTATTCAGATATTTTTAGTTTTTTTTTATCTGTTATTTTTTTCAGCCAAATTTCCAGTTTTTCTCTTTTTCATAAGTTTTTAATAAGTCATAAGTATTTTTCATAATATTTTCATTGATTTTGATTATATTTAGTTTAGTATTTTTAATAATTTTATTTAGAAATAAATTTGTTTTTAATTCATAAAATCAAATCAAACCAAATAGTAATTTCTTTTCTAAAATTATTTTTAATACATTTAGGTTTTTACCTAAATTTTGCATTTTGTGTTTTTTTTGTTTAGAAATCTTTTATTTTGTCCTTATTTGATTTCATTTAGTTTGTTTTCAATTTGCTTTAATTGCTCTTTAAAATATTAATTTGATTTTATTTTTGTTTAGGCTTTTACACCTTGGCTTAATGTTAGTCTGAGCTTGACTTTATTTTGCTTTCCCTTTGATTATTTAGATTTAGCAACCAAAATTTAAAATTTAAATGATAATCAAGCTCGATTTGCGACATAAACGTGAATTTCTATTTATCCACTCACCAGGAGAACGATACCCGTGTTGATTACCTATTTTTCTTTCCTAAGAATAATTTGTACGGATCCTTTGCTTTCGTATATGTATTACCCCTATATATATCTATATATTATATTTATAATATAGATATTTATATATATATATATTAAGAGGGGTTTTTGAATATTCGAACATCAGTGCTCATAGGCCCTCACTCCCCCCCCCCCCATGACTAGAAACAAGTCCTACCTCTCAGATTATAAAGAAATTGATGGTGGATTTGTTGCCTTTGGTGGAAACTCCAAAGGAGGTAAGATTACTGGAAAAGGTAAAATCAGGACAGGAAAATTAGATTTTGAAGATGTGTACTTTGTTGTGGAATCTAAAGTTTACCTCTTCAGTGTCTCACATAATGTGTGGACCAAGAAGAAAAATGTTCTTTTTAGCTGCCCCACTGAATGTGTTGTTCTGTCTCAAGACTCTAAGCTAACTAATGAAAGTCATGTTTTGCCTTAAGTCTAAAAAGGATGACATGTTACAGTGTTGATTTACAGGAATATTGTCCTTAAGGAGTCTACTTGTCTCTTTGCAAAAAGGCCACTTTAGATGCAGTTAATTTTGCATAGGAGGCTAGGGATTATATAATTTTAAAATGTAGGAAATCTTGTAAGAGGTTGTACCTTTCTCAAATATTTTTGAAAAATTGATCATAATTGTGTTGGTCTTGTCGAAAGGAAAGCACATAAAGCCTCTGTAAGACAAAACTGGTAAGCTCAATCAAACCAACCCTTTTCAAACATCGCACATGGGATTTATTTGGTTCTAACTTTTGTTTATGTACGTATAATGAAAATGATAGACTGAACCTAGTTGTCACATCATGCTTTAGTAGATTTAGTTGGGTTTCTTTTTTAGCAACAAGGATGAGACTAGTGGAATCCCTTAGGGGATTTTAGAAATCAGGAATAGAAAAATCAAATAAATCCAAGATAGTCAAAAATAAATCAGATGTGACAATAGAACTGAATTTAAGGAATAAGGAAATGAATAGGTCATAGTGAGATGAAAAGGGATTAAGAGAGAATTTAGTGTTGCTAGCACTCATAACAAATAGAGTTTGGCTGAATGAAAAATAAAACACTAATGGAGGTCTGGGCTAGAACTATGCTGCTATATTCAAAGTTACTTACTACCTTTTGGGCGTTGTGAAAGCAGTTAATACTAGTTGTTATTTTAAACTCAAACATACAAAATAGGGTAATTAGTAATTAAGGGCCTCACAACAAGACCCCCCCATATGAACCTTTCCATTGGTTTAGAACACCAAGTAGTTTAAGTTTATGTGACAATTTCGGAGCTGTCCTGTTAATTCTCAAACAATAGTTCACCATGTAAGTTTGATGGGAAGGCTGATGAGGGATTATTTGTTGGATACTCTGTTAATAGCAAGGCATTTTTAGTTATATATTTAACTGCAGAACCATGATAGTAGAAAAGACCTTGCACATTACTTTTTCTTGAAATAAAACCTAATTTTTTTTTGGCAAGGAGTGGACCAGAATGGGGTTTCTTGATATTGTTGTATCACACTAATCAAACATCTTTCATGAAACTATAAGCCAGTTGTTGCAGGGAATCAATCTAATGGTAATGCAGGTACAAAAGCATGTGATGATGCAGGTAAAGCTAGAGTGGAGACAATACCTAGCAAAGATTACCCATCACTGCTACATCATGGCCTCAAGATCCTACATTCCTCCTTCTGTTCAAAGGGGTTTCACTCTAATGCTGGATTCAAACCTTGAGGGGAGGGGAAAAGAAGGATGCCGAAAATTAAGAAATAAAGATAGTGAGGGGTTCCAAGTATAATTATAGATGGAGCCATGTGTTGTATGTTAAAGCAAGAGAAGGGATGCAATTATCAACAGATCTAAACAATAGTTAATTTCACTGTTAGTCAATTGTTAATGCTCGCTAGCATGAAGGATACGTGCTGTTGTATGAGGGAGTTTATAGTCTCATGAATGTCTGCTGCAGATGATATAAATACTCCCCTATTTGGAAGAGATTGTCTATTCAGATGATGATGCCAAGATGTTGGTGCAGAGGGGGGTGATCATGACTAATTCGGTTTCACATATTCTGTCAGTCCTATTCCAACTACCAGAATTTACAAGGATCATTAATTAAACAAAATCATTGGTGATGTACATTTAGCACCTCAAACCAGTAGGATGACACAAGAGGGTGATGATTGATGGTATGTTTCAGATCAGTGCAACAAGAGGAGATACAAAACAACAAAGACATTTCACAAATTGCCGAGTTGCTTGTTTTCTACCAAGAAGGTGATTCAAGCTTTGACAGATCAGCTGATAAAGCAATGCAAGATGAGTCCCCGCCCCTTCAGGTTTAAATTGCAGAAGGGTGTTAGATTGGTTGATTTTACTACCATATAGGCAAGAGAGCCATGCGACAAAATGGCGTCTACAGGAACAAGAGAAAGATATGGTAGAGTGGTGTATTGTTGTAGGAAACTTCAGCATGGGCTGGTTGCACTGGGTTTTAAACTCAAGAAGTAGGGGAATGATTATGATCGAGGTTTTGCTGCACTTAGTTTCTAGGATTGAAGCAAATTAGGCTATTCTTAGTCCATGCCTCATTTCATGAACTTTTGTTGGTTTACAGATGGACTCGTGAAGACGTGCATTTTTGTATGGCCATGAATGAAGAGGAAGTTTTTGCGCTGTTCAACCTCCAGGGTTTGATTGATCCAAAAAGTTCCTGATAGAGCGGTTTATTAAGGGTTTAAGAAAAAAAGGCATTATCATGGTCCACATCAAGATTAATGCTTGGTTTAAGACTTTATCGTACGCTATGATTTGGACAATGGATTTCAGAGAGGTTAAATAGATAAAAATAGTGTTCATTAATTAAAAGGGTCAAAGGTGATAGTCTACGAGTTCAAGTATATGTTGATGATATATTTTTGGATCCTACGAAGAAGGAGTTTTGCATGAGTTTGAGAAAATCTGATGCCACAAAAAGTTCTACGACTGAGTTCTATGGGTGAGCCCTCTCTTTTTCTTAGGATTGCAGGTGATGCAAATGGAAGATGGATTCTTATTAGCCAGACAAGATGTGGATGAAATTTTGATGAAGTTTGAGTTTTTCAACTGTGAAGGCATACAAGTACACCTATGGAGACATCATTGCCTTTGATGAAGGATGAAAATTCTGAAGACCGTTGATTGTCTCACTTTTTATAGATCAATGATTGGCTCATTGAGGTATTTAACATCTTCAAGGTCTGATATTATGTTTGTTGTATGCGCCGCATGTGGCAAGATTTTCAAAGTCACTTAAAGTTTCACATTTCATGCTTGTGTGAAGAAGAATCTTTAGATACTTGAAAGGACAACCTAAATTGGCCTTTAGTTATCCTTAGGATCACCATGTAACTTGGATAGTTATACTGATAGGGACTATGCTGGGCAAGTTTTTGACAGGAAATTCACAACAGGAGGTGTGTCAATTTCTTGGAGTAGATTGATCCCCCTCTCCCCACCCGCCCCCCCGCGCCCCCACCCCCCCCCACCTCCCCTCCCCCTCGCAAGATGCAAACTGTAGATTGCCAAACTATTCTAGGCATGTATGTTGTAGCTAGCTAATTGTTGTGGTCAGGTGTTATGGATCCAAAATCAAATGCTGGATTATGGATACAACTTCATGAATACCAAGATTTTCATTGACAATGAAAGCACCATCTGCATAGTTAAGAATCCAGTATTTCACTCATGGACTAAGCCACTCTGAGATTTTGGGCATCAATTTATCAAAAGATCAATGAGAAGACAGTTATGCAGTGATAAAGATTTTCACACAGTAGAATGTTGCACGATTAGATTTGTCACAAAAAGCATTTGATGTTAGCAGATTTCAATATCTGATTGCAAGTATTGGAATGCTTACCTCTGATGTATGATTGTGGGGGGGGGATGAGGTTTAATTGTGTTAATATGCAGAGGATTATACAAATTGATAATTTGGAATGGAATGGAAAACTGATAAGGATGAAATTCAAGTTAGTGTTGTTGGTCTAACTTTCTACTGGTAAGTATAATTAGTGCTACTAGTTATACTTAATGCTACTATGTTAATGCTGTTAGTTATACTTACTACTGTTTGTTGTAATTAATATTGTGAGTAATGAGAGAAATTGGCGAGCATAAAAACAGAAAGAGGGATGTGTTGTTGTTTGAAAATTAAAAAACCGACTACGAGGTGAATGGTGAGCAATAAGAATTAAAGAATTGAGAGAAATAGTGAGCTGAAAAACAGAAATAGAGATGTGTGAAACAAAAAATAGAAAGAGTGACTTTGTGAGCTAAAAGAAATGAGAGAAATTGGTGAGAATGAAAAACAAAAAGAGAGATGTGTCCGCTTTCCCCAAAAATTAGAAAGAGTAACTTTTTGTAAGCTAAAAGAAATGAGAGAAATTGGTAAGAATGAAAAACAAAAAGAGAGATGTGTGACATAAAAACAAGCAGAGTGCATTCAGTTCGCTCAAAAGAATTAGAGATATAGTAGAATTATAAAACAGGAAAGAGAGCTTGTGAGAATGAAATTGATGATGGGAGGAATCTTTTTGGAACGAGATTGGAGTTAATCCACCTCGCGCCCGCCCCCGCTCACTCAAAGTTAATGTTGTTTGGCCATACACTACTACTGCAGTGGTTAGTTACTGCTGTTAGGCATATAAACTTACTTATGCTGGTTAAGCTTATGCTGCCAGGCATCTCTTACTTAAGGCTGGGCTACTGCTAGGTCAGTTAATGTTGTTAGGCTTAACTTAGTATGCTAGTTCAAGTTAATGCTTGTGGAGGGTGATTTCCACTAAAATACTTCGATTGAGGGTTTCATTCAATCCACTTAATCAATTTCATTCTTTTGGTTCAACCCTCTATTCATTAAACCCTAACTCACATTTTCATTCTTAATCATCAACATCCCAACATCAATGGTTCCCTAAAGATTGCTAGTTCACACAACATGGTCGCATTCTTAGAATAAAAAGCACTAAAAGGATGGTTTCGAGCTAATTGATAAATATTTGAACGCACATCCTATTAAATATGTGTTAACGGTTAATCCCACAATATATACTGCATGTGTTAGGATCAAGAAAAGTCTCGGTCACTTCCAATATTTACTAGTAAAAGCCCGTAGTTAGATATATTAAACATATTAAGCTAATATGGCCCAAGGCCCATGGTAAGCCTGTAACACCCCCAAAATGTGGTCCACAGCGCGGAGGGAATTATGGGTTTGGGAGCGGGTTTTTTGGGTTATACTTCACTAATACCATTCGCACAAGACTATGAGATACGACCTTCCTCTTTCTTTAAAAGTGTCGTTTTTTTTTTATTTTTATTTTATTATAAAACTGATACTTGGTTTGCGTAGAACAGTTGTTGTTACAAACAAAAAAAGGCCCGAAGCCTATACTTGTTAATTGTTATATTATACAACGACTTTCTAGTTCGGGAAAAACAAAACATTTTCCCCAATATATGTAATCCAACACAAATCTTTAATGCTATTGATTTCCAATATAACGCCACCACCATGTATCCCTTGCACCTCGGGCCTTATGGAACTCATGATAAACATGCTTAAAAACGTCAATAAATTATGTTGGTGAATTTATAGTTTGTATAATTATGAGTGTAGGACCACATTTGTTTAGAGTCTGTATTACATGGTATACATATCCAAATAGTAAGTATTACATGTATACAATATTTAAAATTAGTAAGTATTGCCATGGAACTACAATATCCAAATAACAGGTAAAGTATTGCATGGTAACAATATTCAAGAACAGTAAGTATTGCTGGTATTACAAATATCCAAAACTGTAGTGTATTGCATTGGTATGCAATTATCCAAAATTGTAAGTATGGCTTGGTATACCAATATCCCAAAACAGTAAAGTATTCAAAGTTACTTGGTCCAATTGTAAAACAAAGCATGGTTCCTCCCCAAAAAATTTAATTAAAAACCAGTAAAACATATGGCTATTGAACTCACTCAGTTTAGTGAAGTGGAATGAGGAATAATCGAGTAAGTGAAATAAAATCAAGTCACGGCGAATCCGAAGCGCAACCTAATCAAACATAGGATATAAGTACTTATGTACTTCGATAACATAATAGGCGTAATACCAAATTACTATATAGCTCACTCACCATCTATTTACTAATTTTTTAAAATGTGTAATCGGCCTTATAAAGTGAAAACGTTTATAATTATCGTTTTGGTAAAACTAGCATAACTTTCCCGTTTTAAACCCGTTTCTTGCGTTTTTTACGTTCACGTCTTTGTATTACGATGATATATAAAAATATTACATTTTTATATTTTATAACCTTCTGATGAATAGTACTTTTACTGTTCATGACGTTTTATAAGTTTACTTGTCGTAAAACCCGTAAATGCAACAACTTATTCGTTTTAATCCCGATTTTAGCGATTCCTTCGAGCATGTCTTCGTCATTAAAATTATCACATCTTTATAAAGTGGGGTTGTGATGACTCATACCCTAATTTTTTACTGTTTGTAGTCTCTATAACAACTTCTTTTATCTAAACTTTAATTATCGTCAAGTCGTAATTTTACTTGTTCTTTAGCTCCGGCCCTGCTTTTAGTATTTCTTTCGAGCAACGTTCCTCGTAATTGAATGTTCTATTTATTTTTAGAGGTTATTACCTAAATAAATGTTTCTGTCATGAATAGTAACTTTTATAAAAATGGTTTTATAAAAAGTATTTTTATACATTTTAAGTATATAAACTCGCATAATTCATAACATCTTCGTTTTTAATCAAAGATTCAAGTTTCTTTTGCGTTTCGGTATCCTAAAAAATATGTTACAATCTGTGAAAATACTAAACTTTCTGTTTTAAAGTATTTTTTACTGGGGGGCGGGTGGGCTTTTATAAAGTTTATTTTATAAACCGGTATTAACGTAAATCGTGTTTTTATCGTATCTTTTTCGTTATTAATCCGTTTTTTGAGTTTCTTACCTTTTTGGAATCATCATGAGAAGTATTATTTTTATAAAAGGTCAAACCCACTGTTAGAAATTCAAAATCCAACAGCCCTTTTTTGTTCAATATGTATACTTTTATATAAAGCTTGTTGCTATGATCTTTTTCAAATCAAATTCAAATTACACAAATCTTTTATAAATTTTTCAAAATATATCATATGTCTTACATTATTATTGTCCATAGGTCCATCCATTGTCCAAGGGTTCAACATACAAAGTTTAAAAACTAGTCATTAACATCACTTGAAAACATAAACTCTCTTTAAGTAACTTTTAACTACAAGTTTATACTTGAACTTTTTATACTTAAACCAAGAGTGTACATCACTTATAAATCCATTTTAACTTGATATTACCAACATCATAGCATATGTAAAAGTGTACAAATCCACAATCACAAGTAAAAATCCTTTTTACATGTTCAAAAGTGTCCTAATGGTGATTTTGCTATATAAACATCATATACACATATAATCATGAAAATGAAATTTTAAGGGCTCTTAGTTAACCTTATGATGATGTATGATGATGAGAAATATGATATAAACCCTCGTCTAGATACAAAACCAAAGCTTGCACCCTTTAAAACCCTAGATTTCCAAAGAAACCCTAATCTTGTAAATACTTGCTTACACCTTGCAAACCTTTAACCAACCCTTAAAAACATCTTAAGACATCTTAGATATGATGTAGGTATGTGTTTAATTATTGTAGAAAAATTTTGTATGGATTTTTATAGGGGTGTTTTTGAGCCGTGGGTTATAAAGGGGAAAAAGGGAGAGTATTTTGCTTTTTCACACTAAGGAAATGGATATGTATGTGTTATCTCTTGTTACTTGTATTATAAAGCCTTACGAATAGTCAAAGGAACACCTTGAGGGTCTTAAGGAGGTCTTTGGTCTTTGTCTTTGGTCAAAGTATTAAGTAAATGGTAGATGTTCCCTAATAGTTGAGAACATCCCATGAAAACATAGAGATGTGTTTTTAAAGTTAATATCTTTGTATACTTAGCTCCATATCTGGCCATATAGAGGTATATATGATATATTTTTGTGATTTTTGAGTATTGGGTATAAAAGTGGGTATTTGTTGAAGCGTAGAAAGGTTTTGGTGGTTCCGAGAATGCCTAAACTTAATTTATCGTGAAACGTAAACGTTTTACGTAACTGATAAAAATAAAATGAACAAAGCCCATAATTATTCTCAAAATAATTATTTAATACTTGCTTGACGTAAACGTTTAGTCGTTTGATGCCCGTTTACATTGAATAATCATTTTTAGCTTACGCGTTTTAACTTAACAATTATGATTTAAAAGCAAACGCGTACAATACTAAATATAACTTGTGAATTTATTGATGACGTAAATGACCCTAAAACATGGTGTGTTATAGGCTCCCCCCGTTAAATGAGCCTTGTCCTTAAGACTTAAGATGCGGCACTTGACGATGGTGCGGTCTTTGTGAAGAGGTGTGGGTATATATATATATATATATATATATATATATATATATTTCACATATGAATAGTAACTCCAACGGCTATGAACAGTAGCCCCAACGGCTACTTCATCTCTTTAAATACCAAATTTTTATCCTCTATTTTTCCATTCAACACTTAATCTTTCACTTACATTTGCTCTTATCCAATCCTCAAAAATGTTGCACATCATCACGCTCTTGGCGATGGCGACCGCGATAGCACTCGACATTTATCTTGCCTACTTCCCATACGAAGATGGATTTCAGTATTTGGCCTTTATTCTAACAATTCTCGTGCCCCTCATCGTTCTTGCAATCGGCGTGGATCTCCTTTGGAAGAAATAGATATTATTACTAGGGGAGGGTTGTAATAAAGCTTGTATTTCCTTTATGTCCTTATGTAATCTTATTTCTAAGATAATAAATGGATGTTGTGGCAACAATTCTATTTGTTATTTTTTTGTCATTCGAATATTTCGTTACCACGTTTGTTAACTCATTTGCATTCCCCTTTAGTTTGCTTTAACTTGAGTGTTCAGGATTTGTGATGTTGGTTTAATATTTATTGTTGCGACCAAAGCTCGACTTCTATTCGGGCTTTATTCAGTTCCCTTTGGCTAAACGCATCAGTTATAACATCTTTCTTAGAGTGATAACAACTTTATACCTATGGTGGTGTCGTAACTACCAAACTCTATGGTATTACGTATTCGTCAGAAATGATGAATTGGTATATTCCTTAATGGCGAGTAAACTTGTTAGTCGATCGTCCTAGGGTGACTAGGGATGCGTCTTGACTTTTGGACATAGGATTTTTGTATAAAATGATGTCGACTGCCCTACTTTAGTACCCGGTCGGTGTAGAGTTTATTAGCTGATTATTATTGGTCAGTTGGTTTCTCGCGAGCTTTACCATTTTATGTATACGCCACGCAGAAACTTGACTCTAAATAGAAAATTGTCTGACTGTGATCAAGAAGTTTTAAGGTGACTACTCTCAGCATGGCATGGTCCTTCCTGAATTATACATAGTTGATCAAGTCATGTATAATTGAGGACTAACGATGCATTGCTCATTTTCATCAAAATAAGTTTATGACGGGGATTTTTTTTGATATGACTTACATGAATATTAGAGAATTAGAGTAGCTGCGCTTGAAACATACACAATCAATAGTCTTCGACTGATATCTTTGATCTATAGCCTTTCGTACACCTGCATGTCGTTAATAGCCAAATCCACCACACTAAAGCTACCACCTAGTGGACACATCACATCTTAGTAAGCTCGTTCCACCTTACGCGGTTTCAACTACCGCGCCACAATACGTGATAGCTTATACAAACACGGCTCTCCCCCCCCCCCCCCCCCCCCCACCCCCCCCCCCCCCCACACACCCCCCACCCCACCCCCCCCCACACCCATCCCCCCCCCCACATTACCCAACCCACCCCCAAACCCCCCCCACCACCCCCCCCCCCCCCTCCCCCCCCCCCCCCACATACACTTCCCCACCCATACCCCCCCCAATCATACCCCCCCCCCCCCCTCACCCCTACTCTTACCTCCCCCACACACCCTAATTCCCCCCCCCCTTGGCAACACCACTATACTAACCCTCTCTCACTCATCTCATCACACACGCATACTATGGCAGCTAAACCCTCGCGACTACTCGCGCCACTACATACCCAACCCTTCCTCTCACCTACCCAGACGCATCAAAAATATTAGTGAACCCCACGTCTACACCTCGCGTCCTACCCACCCCCCCACCCACCCCCAACCCTCACCCAATACCCCATAGGTCCCCTATCACCCTCATCCCCCCAACAACAATACAAAACCCTTTCCTACCCTTACCCTCCATACCCAACCCCCCTCAAACCAACCCCCCCCTTATCAACCCCCAACCCCCACCCCAACCAACCCCCCCCCCCCAACAAATACCCCCTAACCTCAACCCCCTTATCACCCAATCCCCCCCTACCCAATCCACCCAATATATTCCCTTCCAAAACTACATATTCACCCCCTCAACAAACCTTATCCCAACCCCCACACTAACATAACCCAAAAAATGTGTGCACCATATTATCATACATCCAACAACTCCCCCCATACTCCCCACCACCTAACCCCACCCACCCCCTCAATACATCCACTACCCACACTCCCTCACCCCCCACTCCCAAACACAATTCGCCACACACCCTCAACCCAATACATATTACTACCCCAGTGATCCCGTAATCTATGTCACTCCCCTCGTGTCCCCTCCCTCAGTCTGCAAATGATATAATACGCGACCATCCCCCTGTTCCCAACTCACTCATCTTTCTATGTCATATTCTACATCAGAGGCCCTATGCCACACCGCTATGCTGACCATATATTTCATCGAGGCCCCATTAGAACCCAAGCAAATGCTTTGAATAAACTCCCTCTGCCACTATAAACAAGTTTCTCTCCACGTGTCCCCCTCACAAAATCCCATCTCACACCCACTTCTCCCTGCACTTTTCCCCACCTTGCTTTCCACCCCCCCGCGTCTTTGTACCTCTATGAGATCGTTTGTTAAAGAAGCGCACAATATGTTGCCTTCACATACCGCCAGCACATCTAATATACCAGATCCCATAATAGATCCCCCATGCTTATACAGAACTATATCCACCCACTTGTCTAGTATGTGTATACCAAAACTATGTATCCTATCTCACTCAAAACCCCCACCCACTCAGTTTTACTGTTATGCAGTGTCTTTAAGGATTACGAATATTGAGTATTGATCATACTGAGAGGTAGAACTTCACGGAAGTTGAAGTGAGTTCCCCCTTCTTGACATTTTAATAGAACACATTTATGTTTTAAGAGTATGCACCAGATGATCTGTTATTGAGAAATTCGATCGATAATGCTTAAACAGACTCACCTGTGTAAACTGATTAGACTGAATGTCAATGAAGTTCCTTACATAGGGTAGAAGTAGATTGAATTCTTTTCCCCGCAGATCGCATGTGACGGACTATTATGATTGGCTGTAGCAATGCATAGACTCAGGTCGGAAGAACTGCCTTAGTCTAAGTCTACATTGGGCCCACGAATATCAGGTCTTTGGTTGCTGTAATCTGGATGAACCATTTATCAAATACGCACTACCCCCACCCCCCCCCCCCCCCCCATAGTGTGTCTTGATCGAAGTGCTTGCCTGCTCCAGCAGTACAGAATGCCTCGTGGCAATAGTTATCCCATTGTGGCCCTTGTCTAAGACTATTTGCTAAACATTCTTACACGTTGCATGACAATCCCACATAATATAGGCACCCCCTCCCCCTGCCTGTTTACCAACTCATCCTGTCCACACGCTGTAACATAACCAGTGGATGAGTGCATGTCACTTCATCCCCTCCTCAACGCCCAGAGAATGCCTTCCTACCCCTTCTATATTATAGTAAACAAAATAATTAAAAATAAAAAATATTTGTTTTTCTATTAATATAGATTTTTTTTATATATTGTGTTGATAGAAAGCAAATGTGTTAATTATTTGTTTTTTGTGTGCGACGTGGGTTTACTGGGGGTTGGGGAGGGTAGGGGGGTTTTGGGGTTTTGCTGTATTGGGTTGTGGTTAGTAGTGTTGCGGCGATGTTATGCTGTGTGTGACTAGGGACGTAGTTAGCAGTGAGGCATAGTGAGCTCGTCTGGTTTATCATGCGTTTGTGTGTCATACTTGTTATGTGTGTGTCGCTGATGTGTATTATATTCAAATGATGTGTGGTTGTTTAGTTAAGTGGGGTATTGTGTGGCGGTATGGATCTATGCGTTCGTGTGTCCCTGACTCTGTCTAAGCGCTTAATGCACGCGCGCGCGCGTCGTAGTGTTAACGCTTGAGAGCCGTCTGTCGTGTTTCGTGACTCGGGCGCGTGTTGTTGCTCATAGGTAATCTTTTTGTATGTTGTGTGACACTCTCCCTTCTTATTATACGATCTGTGTATAAGATATGCGAAGTCCGTAGAGATAGCTCTGCCCCAGGAGTAGTCATAGGCCCTAAGAATCGCACTCCACAAGGGATATTCGCTATAGTTGAAGACTATTTTGATTTGTTCGCCACACCATTCATCGCGTGAGTGCCATCATAGGTAGTGCAGGTCTATCTTGGGAGTATATGCTTAGATCGAACCATTCAGCGTAGTCAGCAGGATTCCCTACAACTCTCGGGTCATGGTGTGCTCAAGCCAAATGCACTACTATTGTCTAAGAGTATCCCGATCTACAGTTATACAGTGATGTCCTTTTGTTTTAAGTCGTTCTATATTATGTCTGGTTGCAGCTAAACTTACGCGACCTGTAGATGCGCTAATAGCGAATGTAGGTGGACAAAGATCCAGGGGAAAGAACACTCATGACTCTCGCTGTCTCATCCTCCGTGAGATCAAGACGGAGTAGCGCTCGCGCAGCTCTCTAATTTTGGATGTCCTTGACGGAAGACGCCTTGAGGCGTCGGACGTGCTGTATGATAGATGAGCGAGAGTAAGATCTGACTACCATCCCCCCTGCCACAGTTTTTTCCTTCACTGAAAACTTAATCCTACAATAAAGCCAGATTTTACTGTTGTCTCATGTACGTCAGTAGTGTTGCGTCGTTATTCATACAATCGGTCGACGAAGCTGATCTATATCGAACCATGTGCGGTAGCATAAATATTCCTTTCACTACTATTCTCAAGTATGAGAATACAGTAGCTAATATAACGACTCTCTAGCTCGTCTTACAGCTAAGCTGTACTCGTGTTTATTCCCCTCCAGCAAGACGGCGTAATAAATGAATCAAGCCTCCACACCCATAGATGGCTGTTGCTGCTCTAAATACCAGTAGTCGCGCACGCATGTCCAACTAGTGTGGAGTTGTTCGGTATGTTCATAACTAGTGTGATAGGTTGTTCGGTTCAACTAGAACCAGTCAAGTTGTCTTTGTTTCACGTAGACATCCGAGTTCTGACCCTCCCGCGTATAAGCCCTCCCTATGCCCTAGCGTTCATGGAAACGCTTTATGTTAGTAATTCGGTACAGTAATTAACTATGTACGAGAGATTCTTATGAAATGTGATGCGTTTGATAACTCTAGTTTGTTCTTTGCCACTTGCCGTTACATTTATCACGTAAGCGTTCTACCTTTTTCACACTCGTTGCTATGAATTCCTTGTTCACAGATCGGATGCTCTGTTTGCTGTAGTGTCATTCAACGATCGTCTTGTGTACTAAGTAAATCTCCTGTACGCTGCTCTACATGTACTTCTTTTTAAACTGCGTTAAATCAGAGACTCATGAACTCAGATCAGCTCGCCACACATCCAGCACTATTTGTCTTTGAATGGTAGTCAGTTCCGTGTACAGCATACTTAAATTCACTTGCGACAATCTCTCACGCAGTGACAGCATAAGCACCTGAGCTGAAAGTCCGTAACTAAGCTAGGAAACCTAGCTATATAAAGACTTCTTCCCCATACGCGAGTGTGTCCTATTCAGCCAGACCACCTATTGGTCTTATCTATTATACTCATGTTGATCTTAATCCTTGTGTAGCTATTAGTGTATAAAGGTTAGGATGTATTTGTTGTTTACTGTACACAGACTGTCCCTACTGCCTTGAAAATGTAGAGGTTTGCACTTTCATGAAGTCTTGGTAATTGTGCATTCTCGAGACACACGCGTTTAGTCCTTCTGACACCCATTCCCGAAGTATGAGAAACTCGTTAATCTCGCATTCGCAGTCGAACTGGACTAGTGTCATTTACGTAGTGTCTAGTCGAGCACATGCCCTTTCCCATGAGCTTATAGCTCGTACCCTCTCAATAGCCGTACAATACATTATGCGGTCGCCTTCAACACCCCCCACAGTATACACCATATACCACACCCACCACCATATAGATACCTGATTAGAATATCCACAACCCCTACATGCATCCCTCCCAACCGGTGCCATTATGAGTCCTAACAATGTATAGTCACCACCTACCCAGCTAAGTTGAATGTATGTGTTACTGTACTATGCACTGTCACTCCAACCAACATTACCTACTCCACTCCATAGATGTTCGTTTTTCTTGTCCTCACATCACTCCAACACCACAGATATACCATTCCATCACGTCTGTCAACCCCTCCTCAATATCTCTTAGACCTCCCAGCAATCTGTACTTTCTCTAACTAGAGACTGTCTGAACAGACCTGCAATTCACCCCCCCTAACAAAGTCTTGATTTACATTGCATGCGGCAGCTATATCACCCCCCTGACCGTGATCCATCATATTTACCTCTCGACCTGCACACGCTCAGGCCCCTCATTAATATAGAACGCCGCTGGGACAAGTACAGAAGTACATGTAGACTTCATATAGTTAGAATGTTATAGCTGTGAGTGTTACAAGAACGCCGCTCGACTCTTCAATCAGTAGCCTTGATTAACGAGATAGATGCACTATGTCTCAGTGCGCTAAGGAATGTTCTCCTCTTTCTCGCTTCCGTTACAAATATTGGACCTCTTGTAGTACTAACATTAATATTGTATGAGTGTTGCCGAAAGATTGCAAAAACTGCATACTTAGCCACGTATATATGTAAGGCATCTTATAGTAATGAATGTACTAGACATCTATCTTCTCTAAATACATAAGTGTATGTAATTATGTCTTAAGATCTAGTAATAGACACCAATCTAATGCAAATAACTAGTGTATGTGGTTGTCCCGTGATACTAAAAAAAATAACCCCCCGTTATGTATGGTAAATGCACGTTTGAAACGGTTATAGCTGACCACTCCTCATCAACGCTCTCACTCACCACCCCCACCCAACCTCCCCCCCTCACCCCCACCCCACCCCCCCTCAACCCACCCCCATCCCCTCACCCCCCACCCCAATAAACATAACCATCAATATTCAATTGTTGTCATATAGACACCGGGCAGTCGGAAACTGGACCTGCCCTTCCCCCCCTCCTAAACGTTTTACATTCCTATTCTCACACTTTTGTCCCGAACGATATAGTCATCTTATAATTATTATGGACGATAATTATGAGGCTAATTTGTTTCATTTGTTATTTTTCCTTAGCCGAGGGGTTTCCCCCTTTTGTGTGTGTCAAGATACGTAAAACGTTTACGTTTCTCGTTAAAGTAAGTTAGGCATTCCTCGGACCTTAGAACCGAATGGCAACACTTCTTTCACACGCTTCAACAAATACCCAATCTTTTTTACCCTACATACTCAAAACATCACAGATAAAAAGAATAATATCATAATTATACCTACTAGACACTCGTTGGCCAGTATATGCAAGCTTACATGATACTTCAATACCCCCACCCCCCCCCCCCCCCCCCCCCCCCCCCCCCCCCCCCCGCCAATTAAATTCCTTAAAAAAAACACGTACGTCTCCATGTTTTCAATTTTGGATAAATTCGTATTCGTAGTCATCTATCTTAGGCGAAGTCTAGTCTACCAATTTGTCTATAATGACTTTGCCTACTTAGAATAAAGACCATAATTCAGACATCTCTCTAAACTGTATAGAATATCCCTCAAAGTATTTTATCATCAACATGCCTTCGTGTTACATTTTGACTAGTCAATAACAGCTTTATAAATACATCCGTCAACAAGAGATTAACCACAATACGAGTAAAGCTTAATCCATGTCCACTTTAGTGTGACGACACCCCCCTCCCCAGCCCCCCCCCCCCAGCCTAGGCTCTCCCTTTCCTTTTCTATGATGTATGTACCTGGCGAGCCCCTACCCTCCCCATCCAACTTCAGTTTAAGTAACACCCCTTATATTTATTCATTATATTCCGAAAGTACCAAAAAATTTTCTCAAACAATTACCACACATACCTACATCAGTGTATCTAGGCATGTCTCTAGTGTGTTTTGAAAAGGGTAAGGTTTAAAGGTTGCATTTGATCAGCTAAGCTATTACGGTAATTGTGTCAAACGGTGAAATGATTTGGAAGGGTTTCTTTCTGCGAAACGTTCCATAGTGGCTGTATGGGCTATTGTGTTAACGCGGTGCAAGCTTTGGGAATTCTTTGTATCTAGACGAGGATAGGGGTTTCATGCAAGTCCTATTTTCCCTTCTATATCATACTTCTATCAGACAGACCGATTACTAAGGAGCTTTAACTTCTTCCATTTCTATGATTATATGTGTATATATGTAAAGAATAGCACACAAATCACCAAATTTATAGAGGATACCTTTTTGAACATTGTAGGCTTTTAGTTAAAAAGGAATTTTGATACTCGAGCTTGAATTGTGGTGATTGTTACAGCTATTGTTGCACTGTATTATAGCTGATGATTCGGTTGAGTAGCTTAATATTCCTGTTTATACAATGGATTTATAATATCGCGTGATGTATCACTTAGTTTAACGTTAGTAAACAAAAGTTCAAGTATAAACTTGTAGTTAACAAGTTTCTTAGTAGAAAGTTTATGGTGTCAAATATGTTAATGACTAGTAATCTGTTGAGATCTTGAAAATCATTTTGGCTAATTATTGGACCTTATGGACACTAATATACTGTATGTACTTTATGATCTTTGTATGTATTATAAGAGATTGTGGTATTTGCAATTGTTGATTAAAAAGTCACGATTAAAACCAAGCGGTTAATAATAAATAAAAGGATACATAGTTGCCAAAAGGGGGCTGTTGGATGGTTTTCGAAATTCTTAATAGTGTGGTGTGTTTGACTTTTATAAAAATAATACGTTCACCATGCCGATTCCATAAAAAGTAAGAAACTCGAAAACGGATTAATAAAAAAGATACGATTAAAAACACGATCTACGTTAATACCGTTTGATAATAATAATAAAACTTTATAAAGCCAGTTAAACTAAAAAGACTTCTAAACAGGAAAGTTTAGTATTTGTTTCCACTAGTATTCGGGCATTCTTGTTAAGGATTCCCAACATACAAGCATGAGAGACGTATTCTTCTTGGCTATTTAAAATAATGACAGAAGTTATCGAACTTACTGCGAAGTTTTATATACTTAAAATGGTATAAAACGTACTGCTTTATTAAAACCATTTTTTAAACAGTTACTACTTTCATGACTAGAAACATTTCTTTTTTGCAAAACCTCATAAATAAATAGAATTTCAATTCCCAGAGAGAAAGTAGCACGCAAAGAATTACATAAAAACGGCGCTACAAGCGAATGAAAATCACGACGTTTCGTATAATTAAAGTTGTATACATTTACATATTATAAATCTAAGAACAGTGAAACATACTGTCCATCAGCTGACCCCCCTACCTTTTATAAAAATGTGATAATTTATGACGCAGCACGCCTCCGAAGGACACTGCTAATACTCCAGGACTAAAACGAATAAGTTGTTTTGCTATACTTTTGACTACCACTAGAGACTTCTATTAGCTGCTTGGTATCTAACGGATCTTAGGTGTATTTACGCACACTCTTAACCAATTTATTACTCGTCCATTATAAAGACGTCCTATCGAATAGTAATGTATAGATTATCAGAAGGCTTATCTTAAAACATAAAAATGTTCATATTTTTTATCTCTATCATCTTAATACGCAGAGCGTGGCCCAAAGAAACGCTGGGAGCTTGAGAAAAACGGGTTGAGACGCTGTGGATAAGTTTATGCTAGTTTTCCCCCCCCCCCCCCCCCCCCCGCCCCCCCCCCCCCCCCCCCCCCCCCCCCCCACCCTACATTTATAACGTTTCATATTTTTGCGTATTAATCCATAAATCAACGATTTTAACTATTAACATATAGATGTGATAGCTAAATATTTTATGATTGTATACGCATTGAGTTACGAAAAGTACCATTAGTACTTATTACGAACCTTTATGTTTGATTAGAGTTGGCACTTCATATGAATTCGTCTGTGGTACTCGTTATTTCAAACCATTTATAGCCGCTCGATTTATACTATATCAACTTCAACTTGCATGAGGTGCGTTCATCAGCCTTACGTATTACTTGGTTTTACAATATATTTTTAGGTTTTATTTTCGAGATCATATGCCCTTTGTTTTTACACTTGGACGATAGTAATTCTATTGAATATTCATTCTGTACGTTTGGTTCTTGCTTAGAATATTTTTGTTATCCTGCAATTACATACTGTATTGGCAGATTCCAATACCCATGCCAATACTAACTGTTTTGCTGAAGTATGCTGTTACTACCTTGCAAATACTACTGTTTTGACATTAGATCACATTGTGATTACATGCAATACTTACTGTTTAATTGTGATTAGATTTTTTGTACTTCCATGCATAATTACTTACTGCTATTTTGAGAGATAAGTGCTTATAGCCAAGCAAATACTTACAGATTCAATGTGTGTTTGGTAATATTTAGATGAGTCCAAATTGCACGAACGTAGCACTATTTAAACTTATTATTATGGCTTCCTACACTCATTTTATCTAATCGTTTAACAAACCCTTATGAATTTACACAACCTGTAGGAATCTGAAGGATGATACGTATGCTGGGTTTTGTAGAGATTTCATTTTTTCAGTCAGAGTGTCAAGTATAGTAGCATTCACTGGGTACGTGTTTTATGTGCTATAGCCATTGGTGTTGTTGACGGTATTTGTATTAGTCAATAGCAGTGGAAGATTGATTTGCATTTCAATATTTGGTAACTCAGTGCGCTGTTTGGCCTGAGTCTGTAGCTTTGTGTTGTTTATTTACACTAAGCGGTTACATGTATTGCTTCGGGATTGGGTAACACATATATCGACTGGTCCATCATGTATCAATGTAGAAGTTTTAATAACGACACTTTTTAAAGGTCGTCTCATATTTTGATGCAATGGGTACTGGCCAGGTAGGTATCGCTACCAACCCTTACTTCTACAGAGTATTTGGGACGATGGCAGCGGAGCATTCTTCGGGAATGCATTTTGAGGGTGTTACAGATTGTAATCGAGCAAGGTTTTTAAGAGAACCAGGTCAAATGATGGTGTGGAATAATCAATACCCGGGCTGTGGTATCTTGTGTGATTATATGGTTTTCACCTTTATTTAAATTTAGATTGGCCGATGTTATCTTAGGTTTATGTTAAGGTTCTGGTTATGTTTGGTATGTTAGAGTATATTTAATTTTTTTGATTTGAGAGTGCTTTTTTTTTTTTCTGCGGGATGTAGTACAACTATAATCTTAACACTAGTTGTTTACTTTGCCTAATCATTATCTAGATAAAATTAATCTTTATCACAATCCTGTATTTCATCTGTATCTACAAATTACTATACCGTTTAGTCTAAATGTGTTTTCATAATTTTTTTCTCTATCTAGTTTTACCTATATTTTTTCAACACTTCTTTTATCCCCCCAACCCCCCCCCCCCACCCCCCCCCCAACCCCCATCTTCCCACACCCCCCCCCCCCCCCCCCCCCCCCCCCCCCCAAACCACCCCCCCCCCCACCTCCCCCCCCCAAATAACACATAAAAAAACCTAAAACCACCATCATCCCTCAAAACCAAAACAACTAAACACCAACATACAAAAAAACACACACACCAACAAAAACAATCAAAACAAAAAAACCCAACAACAAAACAAAAACAACAAAATACCCAACACACAAACAACCCACCAACTATCACCAACAACACAAAACAACACAACAAAACAACCAAAACACAACAAAAACCACCAAACAAACAACCAACCACAAACATCAAAAAAAACAAAAAAAACAAAAAAAAAACAAAAACAAAAAACAAAACAACAAACAACAACACACCCAACAACAACCCCTCCAAACCACAACAACAACCAAACCAACCCCACCAATCAACCACCCAAAACCCACCCAACCAACACCAACCCCCAACAACAAACCAACAAACCACAAACACCAAAAAACAACACAAACACCCCCACCTCCACCCAAAAAGAAAAAAAACTCCAAAAAAAAAACACCCAAAAACAACAAAAAAACAACCCAACCCCCACACACCAAAAAAAACAACACACACACAACAACACGACCCCATTACCACAACACAACAAACCAACACAACCACAAAACAACCAACCTCACAACCAACAAAAAAACCCATACAAACACCAACCAAACACCAAAAACCACCAACCAACAAACACATCCAAAACACACCCACCAAACAACAACAAAACAAACACAACACACAAACAAAAAAAAACAAAACAACAAAACAAATTACCAAAAAAAACACTACAAAACAACCAATCACCACAACCCAATAATAACATAAAAAAAAACATACAAACTACAAAACATAAAAACAAAAAAAAAAAACACAACACACAAACACCAAACCATCAACACAAACAAAAAAAAAAAAAACCACATACACCCAAAAAACAAAAACACACACCAAAACAACACAACCAAGCAAGCGCTCTCTTAGGGGGCCTAAAGATACCAAATTTAGAAACTCCCATAAAAGAGTTTTGAATTCTTGAAGAAATAGGGGGAGAAAGGGCAACATACAAGCAGGCCGGAAGGAAAATAGAGAAAAAGGCTACAAAATTTGTATGAAGGAATAAGGAAAAAGGAAGGGGAAAGGAAAGAGGGAATAGCATGACAGAAAAGGGGGCGAAAAAGGGGGGAAAACCTGCACCAGAAAAAAAACCTGCACATCACCTTTTTTAAGCGAGAGGAGAATAAACCAAAAAAAAGGTTGCCAGGGACATAACCGAACTGTAAAGATACTCCAAAATGAAAAACCATTTTCTCGGAGAAGGTATTGTATGTAAGTTGAACATGTGAATCAAGACAAAACAAAAACCCACCACACAACGCATATAACTTCGATACACTTAAGGACAACCACGATTATCCCTTCCTGAGTGGGTGTTGTGCTTGGTTTACGTCAGACTAAAACATCACCTAGATTTATTCATCCGGACGTTATTTAGAAGATGACTCGGATTCACTCTACTGATTCTTGGCATTGGTACATCTTACTTAGAATGTATAGGATTTTGTTTTAAGGAGAAATATTTTTTCTCAATTTTTTAGACCTTTTCCCAACAATGTCAACATACAACATGTTACCTATTACCATAAGAACACTGGACTAGTTTTAGAAGCCGCTAACGAAGAGAGCAAAGAATTATCATTTCAGGGGGATATTATTCTACAGTAAACTAATATGAAAAAAGTACACATCAAACCCCCCCCCCCCCCCACACAACCAACCCAACACCCCCCTCTCCATACGGATCCCCCTATCCCCGCCCTACCCCCCCCCCCCCAAACCCCTCATCCCCCCAGATCACAAGGCTTCCCTTATTTTAGACCTATTCATTCCCGCGGTTTCCCTTTACCATTTGGTTTCGTGAAATATTGATTTATACCATGGACTATACTCCACATTTTCTCCTAACGGATGTGCATTGCCTATCGCAACCCACACCATGATACTTTATTATTTGTCAATGTCGACAATTAACATGCCAATCTGATTTGTTTCTTCCCATCCACCTAGTTCTGAATTTATCTACCTTGTTTAATATGACTCACGAGGAAATAGAAGGAAAAAAATCATACCGCAAATCAACAACTCTATCACACCTCTACACCGCTACTCTTTGCAGTAGTCCACACAAGATAGTAAGAAAGACTACCATACAATACAAATTGCATGGGTTACAAATGACATGTACATCGCACTCTTCTAGAACAATGCCAAACCAATCTCCCCGCAGTTCGCGGATTCCTGAAAAAAATAAAAAAAAAAACTAAAAAGAAAGGTTAACTATTTCATATTCCAACCCCCCTTTTTTCAATTCGGAATCCAACTTCCGTCATTCCTTCTGCTCAACTAAACCATTGATGAACCGCTTTTTTTGTTCACTGGCCTATACTATGGTCCCTTCTTCTATCATCATTTCAACAATCTACTCAGGAGTTACAGACAAGATTTGCAAGATTGAGAAGGTCCTTGTGACGCAAGCGCTCCAAAAAAAAAAAGAACGAACAATAAAAGCAAGAGGGAGTGGGCCTACGCCCATAACGCACTCTATTAATAGAGGAAGAGTAAGACCACGTCGTGAAGCTAGATCATAGTAAAAAAAGACACCCACATGAAACAACGTCTCTTTTGGCGCTTATGACCGGTTCCTTGAAAGCAAGACATTCAAGAGTCAGCATAGACAGGCTATAGAAATGTCAATGCTAATAAGGCAGCTAACTCGCTCTCTAGGATGGAGTTGTGAACTACGAAACTGGAGAATGTGGTTATTTTTCGCCATACACCAACTCGAAGCTGGCGAGCTCCGCTAACCCCCCCAGCAGCCAATAGCGTCTCAAGAACAGAGGAGCTTGCTAACTCAGCGCTCAGCCAATACTACCATTTTTAGTACTGTCGCGCCTCGCCCCTCACCAGCGCAATCAGCTCGCTCGCAAATACTAACCTAGTTATTATGTTAAATACTTGTTAGCACACTAGTGAGTACTTGCCTAGTCCTCATGATGGACCTATCTCTCTCTGATCCAACAAATCCTAAACAAGATGATTCAGAAATACCTCCACTTGAGGACATTTATTCAAAATTAATACTGATCTCCGCGTATTCTACTAAATTCATCTTATGATCGATGAGGGGCAACTTGTGGTTGACTTCACAAAACTTTGAATCTGTTCGTGATATGTTTATCCTTTTATTCCAATCAAGATTAACTCGTTCCTCATCCTTCAGTCTTATTCTAGGTAGATCCATAACCTCAGCACGTTTAAACAAGATGCAAGTGAATTAAAAAGTTTCTAGAGCCCATGCTTTTGTTAGCTATGTTCAAAAGCAAAGGAGAAATAATCATAAGGACTTCTAGCATTGTTTATTTGCTTGTTTCCTCCGTCTCAATATGCTCACCCTAAGAGATCTTCAGCCATGCGCTTGGAAGATGAAAGTTGGGTTGATGCTATGCTAGAAGAATCCTGACTGCAGTTCAGATACAAAAGTTTAGATTACTTGTTGATTTGCCTTTTGAGGTACAGAAGGCCCTATTGGTACAAAGTGCAGGTTTATAGAAATAGCAAGATGACGAACGCTCGAGAGAGTTGTTGCAGAATAAAAATAACAGCAAGGTTTGTTGCTCGGGGACATAGGCTAAAAGAGGAACGTATAGACTATGATGAGGTATTTTTTGATCCTGTGGCACGAAAGGATTGGAAGCCAATTAGGATCTTTTTTAGGCCTTGTGCCCTCCTTACTTGGGCGCTTCATAGTTATCAAACATGGATCATTTGATGTGAAAGTGCCTTCCTTTATCGCAAAATTTGTATGAGGTGTCATATGGTCTCAAACCACCAGGATTTTCTAGATCCATAAATATCCTTAGAAAAGTCTATAAAGTTGTAAAAGCTCACCATGGGTTTACCATCAAGCTCAGAGCCTGGTATTGTACTTTATCTACTTTCTTGTTAAAGAATGGATACAGAAGAGGAACCATGAACAAAACTCTCTATCTATAAAGAAGTGACAACATGATATCATACTAGTTCAAGCTTTATGTGCGGATGATATCATATTTAGGGTCTACAAGAAATCTTGTGTGATCGAATTTTTGATTTGCATTATGTAGAGTAGACTTCAGGATGAGTTCAATGGGACAGAGCCTCACTTTTCTTTTTTGGATTACAAGTCAAACCGAAAGCCGATGGTTATTATTTATAATAGGCTAATTATGTTGCAAAGACTTACTGAAGAAGTTTTGACTGTGCAAATGTTTAAGACTTGCTAGCTTACACCCTATTGAGACTTAGAGCCTTTTGTCAAGGATGAGGAAGCAGTGATGTGGGATGTCCATCTTTATATGGTCCAATGATTAGTTCTTTAATGTACTTGACTGCTTCTAGGCCTGATATTTATGTTTTGCAAGTCTGTGCTTGTTCTAGTTTCAGGGTCCACTCTAAAGTCCTCCCATCTAAGTACTGTCCAGCAGAGATTTTTATGTTATTGTGAATAGAGTTAGACCAGCAAATGTTTTTCACAAAACTCATTCACCATCTTCAAGGCCTTTAAAAAAGACAACAATACTTAGCACAAATTTTTCAAAACAAAAAGTTAATACTGCTAAGGTAAATGTAGTTAGTGCTGTTGGGGGGAAAAGGGAAACTGCTGTTAAGTCCTCAGCAGGTTGTAATTGGAGACCACAAAAATACAACTGACACAATGTCTCCAAATACAATGGTAGATCCAGTCTTAGAAATTGTTACACTTTCAAAGATCCACTAGGCATACTCAAGCCCAAACAGGCTTGGGTCCCTAAGAGAATCTAATCTCTTTCATTTGATGTGCAGGATTATCCACATAGAGCTTTAAAGAATAAAGGAATTGTTGATAGTGGATGTTTCAGGCACATGACTGGAAACAAGGCCTATCTTGCTGAATTTCAAGACTTTAATGGTGGCCCTGTTGCTTTTGGAGGTAGTAAAGGTTACATCACTGGTTCCAGTTCTTGGTTGTTACTATTGGGATGATAAATCCATAAGCTGCATTGGTTAAAGGGAGGCAATATGATGTGTTGTATAGTTTGTATGCAGTGTTAAGTATGAAGAAACATGTTAACTGTAGGTGATGCATTTCAAGAGGTTCGATGGGATTCAGAGAGTCATTGAGAAGAGTTTTTGATGGTACTGAAGCACTCCTGTTACCTACATTGTTCATTCTTTGGTTGGCAACAGTTAGTACCGACAGTGCAAAGTTAGTACCGCTGGGCAAAGTTTGTACCGCTATAGAGACGTTGAAGAAAAATACCGCCAAGGGTACAAAGTGTAAATTGAAACGGTTTCCTTGAAATTAGGTTTCCTAAACCTATATAAACCCATCTCAATTGCACAGTTCCTTACGTAATCACTCTCACATACTTTCGTTTATACAAGCCCTAATATCTCTCTCAACGACGATCACTCTTTCGAATACAATGGCTGTTCTTGAATCATGTCCTAAGCACAATATGGTCGCATATCTAGAGAAGACTGATGGGAATGCCGAGTTTCATGAGATCATTGATTTTCTTACGCGCAGTTCCATTCATCATGCTCTCACTGTAAGTCCAGTTGTTTCTACTACATTTGTTGAACAGTTTTGGACGTCTGCTAAGTCCAAAATAATCAACAATGTTAGGCACATTACTGCCAAAGTAGCTGGCAAGCCTGTGTCTATCTCTGAAGCATCAATAAGAAGTGATCTTCTTTTTGATGATGCTAATGGGATAGACTCACTACCTAATCAGGCTATATTTGATGCTATACAGCTTATGGGGTATGAGGGGGATTTAACAGTGTTAACATTTAACAAAGCTTTGTTTTTACCCCAATGGAGGTTTTTATTTCATACAATGAATCATTGTATTAGTTCAAAAAGCACCTCTTGGGATCAAATTCCTACTAATATTGCCACTGCTGTCATTTGCTTAACATCTAGTCAAAAGTATAATTTTTCTAAATTAATTTTTGATGGTATGCTTAGACATTTAGATGCAAAGAAGAAGTTTGTCATGTACCCACGTTTTATTTCCATCTTTTTAGATAAACAACTAGCCAATGTACCTGTACCTTTAGATCATTTTCTTGTAAATGCTTTAACAAGTAAAGTCTTTTCTTTCATGGTTAAAAAGGGTAAACATTTCTCAGGGAAAGTCACCCCTTTATTTGCTTCTATATTGGTACAACCAACTGAGGATGAGGGTCTCCTTCCCAGAAAAGCGACCATCTGAAGCACAACTCCACCCCCTTATCCTGCTTACACTAGGGAAGTACCTATTGTGAGCCACAGCCACTCTTCTCCTGCTCACACTAGTGAAGTCCTTTGAGACACAGACTGACCATCCTTAGACCATCACCTTCTAATGTTCTATTCATGATTCTATTCCAGAAAGTTCTAGTGGGAATTCTTGGTGGTATCGCCCCCCCCCCCCTCCTCCTCCCCCTAGCCCTTATATGTGAATAATCCTCTTTCAGGGAAGATGAGGGTGAAACGACACTCCCAAAGTGTCTCATGACTCTTTGTCTTCTTTTATGAGCATAGGTTTCAGAGCGAGAAGCCAAATGAAATGACAATATGGAAGCTCAGATCAAAAGGCTTCAGAAGAGCAAGCTAAACCCTGTAATCATAACAACTCAAAGCACTTGGATGCAAAGTGGCTCCTGAAGCACAAGATTGGCAAGAAAGAGATCCTCAGAGACAGAAACAATGGGTGCACAAAGAGTCTGATCCAAAAAGGGGAGGGAAGTTTGTATAAAGGGAACCTTCAGTCCTAGTGATCCTATATTGATGTAGGATTGTGTGAGATCACTTGATTATAGTGGAAAACAAGAATATGCTGTCATGATGTGGGAGAGACAAGAGATATAATGGGTGAAGAGAAGGTGATATGATGAGATGTACTGTAGTACTGAAGATGTACTTAGTACTGACAAGAAGAAAGTTAGTACTGACAAGGAGAAAGTTAGTACTGACAAACCAATAGTTAGTACTGACGGATCCAAAGTTAGTACTGACAGGCAGAAAGATAGTACCGATGAGCAAAGTAAAGGTACTGATGAACATTACTCGACGAAGGAAGTGCTACTAAAAGAATACTCAACACACCTACTTCTCTCCAATATTTTGGAGATGTAGAATGAAACAATAGCTAAGGTTCTCTCAACAGAGTCTAAGCACAAAGCAGTTTCTAAAGAGAAGGGAGAAAGGTGTAGAGTTCGCTAAGAGATATTGAAGAAATGACAGGACCTAGTCTTTGTACTTCGACAGAATCACCTTTGACATAAAGCATATTTCCAAAAATTGATCCAAAAGACAAAGGAAAGAAGAAAAGTTAGAAATGGATGGATGAAACTGAAAGTGAATCTGATAGGTTTTCTGGAAGCTGCAGAGAAGTTTAAGAAAAACTTGCAAAGTGTATGAGAAATAGCTAGGAAAAATGCAGTGAAGAGTGGGAAGGTGGAATGAAGAAGAAACAGATTTAGTGAAGAAAAGCTACCAATGAAGCTCTATTTGAAATTATGATGACATAAATGCATGCATTGAGGCTGCTTATGAGAGTCTTGATGAGAACTTCAAGAAGAAGAATGTAGGCAATTTACAATAGAAGAAGAGCAAAATTCATTCATGAACACAATTGCTGCTCAGAGAAGTAGTGAAATTCTTGCTCAACAAAGATCAGAAGCTTATCAGGAACAGACACCTTACAAGAATAACTAGAAATCAAATGATGACTAGTGAAAGCATGTAGGAAACTTAAAGCTTTCTGTGATTTGAAAAACCAAGAGAACGTTTGAGGAAATACAAGCTCTGTATGAGAAGATTAAGAGGTCAGATAAATATTTCATTTCTATTGGGTCTGTGAAGAAGTAAGGGGACTGATAAAAAGTTGAATTGAAAAGGAATTGATTACTGTTAAGGAATGAAATGGTCTAAGGTTATGGGAAGATAAAGAAGAAGAAAGTACTAGAAAAGAAAACTTGGTAAGTAGGAGAAAAGATAAAGTCAGGTAAAGAAGATTCAGAACAAAACACTTCTGTGGATGACATTGAGAAGAAGAAATGATGAGTGAGAGTTTGTTGTTAACAATAGCTCCAGATGAGGAAAAAGAAGTAGATTATGAAATACTTAACAGGAAGTATCCTATCAAAGAATGGAAAATTGAGTGTCTTGGAACTAAACCACGGGTTGATAAAGCTAAACACTTAGAGAAGATTAATCAAAATGTGGTGATTAGAAGCAATGGACAAAGAATTTACTTTAGTACTCTGATGAGGTTGTGATTTCAATAATGTAGATAGAGATGATTTGAATGCTGTGTATCAACTGGTGATGAACAGATATCAAGATGAGATACCTGAAGGTTTTGATAGAGTACTTTGAGGAGATTTGATGGTTATGTTCAATCCAGATGATGAAGATAAGTTTTGGAATTCACAACAGGATTGGAATATAGTCAGTTGGAAGCTACATGGTTCTTCAGGGGTACATACTTTAATGACTGAGGCAGGATTAGTCATTCATTTGCTTGTAGAGAAAAAGTATCCTTTGAGAAAGAAAGTACTGTTGCGAATGTTGGAATTAAAGTTAGAGTCTGAAGAAGACAATACTATGGCATTAGAGTTGATTAGATTTGTCAAGTAGTTAGTTGCAGAGTTAGAACCTGAAGACTTTAATGGAGATGAGAAGGATGTTTGAGTGTTGGTTTCAAAACCACACAACAAATGGTCATCAGTTCACCATGCTTAACAGGCATAAGAACTGGTTAGTCCATAAGCAAACGGCTTGTGGTAAAGACTTCTCAAATCCGTTTATGGTTGACAATTTACCAAAAATTGTAGGGTTTTAATCACCCTGCTTAATGGTGAAGAGTTAATAGTTCAAGACCAAAACAGTTCTTGTAAAAGACTAATCAAATCTGTTGAAGCTGTTGCCTTGCAAAAACTATATGGTTTATCAATGCACCTATGTTATGGCAATGAAGCATTGAAAGTCCAAAGCAAACGGTATTTGGTAAAGTCATAATCAATTGTTGATGGTTGTACTGTTTTCAAAAACTGTTTGGTCAATTAACTCACCATGTTTTTAAATAACCAGTTTAACTATCCCAGAGCAAACGACATACTGTTAAAGGACATCAAATCCGTTTATGGCTGGTAGTTGCCAAAAACTACAAAGCCAATTTAGTGGTTTGTTGCTGGACATGTTGTTGCTGTGTTGCTGAGAAGACAAAGTTGCTGCTGAAGATGGATAGTGTTTAAAAGATCAAGAAATGTTAAAGTGTTTGGATACTTCCTAATGACGTTCTAAAGAGAAAATCTGGAAGAACATGAAGAAAAAAATTTAAAAGCAGTTCAAATTCATGTTTAAGGGAGGATTGTTGGGAATTACGTTTTCCTAACTTAGTACCGATAGTATTAATAGTTAGTACTGATAGTTATAGTTAGTACTGACAGTACAAAATGTTAAGTACTGATCAGTTAGTTAGTACCGATAGTAGAAATTAGTTAGTACCGTTTAAGAGATATGTATGAGATATTTTAGGAAAAGATAATGTACGCGTTTTGTAAGCAATTAGGGTTTATCCTTGGTCTATAAGGTCCCTCTTAGCCATAGTTGAGAGACGACATACATAAACATACATCGTTTTTATTATTGTTGTTTTTTGCTAGGCCTTCCTTTGCTTTTACTATGTGCTCATTATATCTCCATACAAAAATCGAGATCTCTGAAGTTTTAGGAATCTTTAATCACTCAAAGCAGGATTAATTAGAAATTTTATTTAGTTTTTCATTGTTTCTTCTTAGTACTTGTGTTAAGATTGTCCATATTAACACATAGTATTCGTATAGTCAGTGTTAGTCTAATAGTCAGAAATGTATTCTTATACACCTTAGCTATCATCTCTTAATTAGGCTGCAAAGATCTATTCAACAAGGGACGTCAAACACACCCATTCTCTATAACCAAATGCTTCTGATACCAATCTGGTCACAAACCACCTCATAGGCGGAAACACGAGGCGTAACATCATGGATACGCATCTCAAACACTGATGGTGTCTACTATAGAGAAGAATCTAAGATAAAAGAGATAATCAAATGGACACTATGTGTCATGACAATACCCAACACAAGATAAAGGAGTCTTGCTAGACTATTAGTAATGTCGTACACGTAATAGGTCTACATAATCTAAATTACTAACAATCTCCAACAACATGTATCAGCAATATCAATTGTCATAATGAAAAGACTAGAAAGACAACTACGCAAGCCAATGCTAGGGTATCTCTAGCCACTTCTTTCACTAACATCCTTCTTATCATCACGATACTCACCTAAAAATGATGCTTAAAAACGTCAACATAAAGTGGTGAGAGTCATAGGGTTTAAGACAAGAAAATCAAATCCAATTGCAAATGTTAGTGTGTAATAATAAAGAAAAATCGATTGTCTGGACAGTATAGATGTGAACCACCATACTGTGCTAAACATGCAAATCTATTCTAATCACACAAATAATCGGCAAACGAACTACATGACGTCTCTATATCGCACCAAGGTCCTGTGGTTACTCCCGATAGCCCAGAGTACATGGGTACTCTTCCAATAACAGGCCATCGGTATTCCCGCTGGTGACACCCTAAATCTAGTTTCTATAAAATTCTAATAATCACATCATAAAAATGTGCACACAACATACAATTGTCACGTTGGTTCATGCATCTTTGACACCACATTTTCACAAAGTAATCAATCATTCTCCAAACGACTTTGATCATTTCCGACCCTCTATTTTAGTGCTAAGAAAAAGGGCTATGAAATCTAATGAATGCTCAAAGTAGCTTCCAAACCATTGTCAAAAAAATAATTTGCAAACTGTTATATCCAAATAAATAAATACGGTTAACACGCGACACAGATTAAAGCATCTTGTCCATGTACCATCACATATATGATGGATGTATAAGGGTTTTGTTAAACCATCATGGGTCATCCCGACAACACTGACTTACCTTAACCATGTCTTATTAACACTTTACCTAGCTATCACACAAGTTTAACTCAGGAATTGCCTGAATGTTAGTGTCTGTCTTTACGTACCAGTAATGTCCCTTACTTATGACCATTCATTAATTTTACCAAAACCTCCTTGCTCATTTATGAGTACGATTAACTACTTGTGATTCCTATGTTTTACTTAACATGTGTAACTACCTCAGAAATTACAAATCAACTTCATAGACTGTCATACTTCAGATGTCTGATCTGCACACTCTGAAAAATTATCACTCTAAATAACCACACCTAGACATGACTTTCAGAGAGGATAATTTTTAATTGGAGAGGAATCCTGATAGACATTGAAAATTAACTAATGTAGAATAATTCGTAAGCTTAATTCTACTTTTTAGGTATAGGTTTTGTACTCTCACATAACATGACCTCTAAATCTGAGCCCGTATGTTACTGCGTATTTACTGATCTGACAACTTTTAATGCAACCAACATTTGAATGAATTCCCGACCTTAAAACCCTTTGAGGCCGGATTTTCTAGAAAGTAGACTCTTTTGGATTATTCATAGACTCAATAAACATATCAATATTCGTTTTTATCATCAAGATATCAGTCGTTGAACACGACCCAAAATTCTGCCCAAACCTAAATCAAGATCTAATGCAAATCTAACCCTAACAATAGCATCAATATAACCCTAATCAAACCCTAATCATTATAACATGATCACATATCATTAATTACAGATTTAATAAAACCCTAATGATCCATCATAATAATTATTACATGATTTAATGATAACTAATTAACAAAAGCTTAATTGAAACATACCAAAACCTTGATTCTTGAACAACAAATCACCTAGCTTGCAAAAATAATTTTTCTCTCTTCTTGGAACCCTTAATTCGACCGATCAACTCATAGGGGGGGAGGATATTTCGTTTGTAGGGTTGTATTATTATATATATATATATATATATATATATATATATATATATATATAGACTAGATAATTCCCTAATTAGAGTTGTAGTATAACTGGACTTTATTTTTACCATTTTTTCTTTTTCTCATCCTAGCCGCTATATATAATCTATCTCTCTCTCTCTCTCTATATATAATATATATATATATATATGATATATATATAATAAATATAATATAATAATCATAATTCTTTATTTATTTTTTTATTAATTATATAATTACCATCATTACCTTAATTTTCTACAAAAACCTTTGCCAATTTGGTAAACCATTTTGGCAAAAGCTTCCTATTTAAACTTTTCTAATTAAATTTTCATTTCACTGTCAACATTAATTCTATTTTACAGAAATGCCCCATTACAATTCTTATATTTTACAAAAAACAAAACTCATTCACATTCTCATAGGTCATATTTTCCAACATTAATCCAACGCTAGTTCATCCAACATATAAACCAAAACAACACACTCAAAAGCCACTCATTTCCATTATCACTAGAAGGATAAAAATGGAAGTTCTCAACAATAAACCTAAACCTCAAATTATTATCCATCATTGTGATGAATACTCAACAAAAAAGATTAACAACCACACAAACAAAGCCATCATAGACCCAAAAGAAACATAAAGCACACACAAAAACTTAGCCAAATTTAAAACGGATTACTAACCTGACTCCTACTTCAAATCACGGTCTGTCAGTATTAGCCTTACCATCAAATTGCCTAAGTGATCACTATGTATTTAGAATGGTAACAGGACACCCGAATGTCTCATAAAACTTAAAGTTGCTGGCGTTCTACCATGAAAAAGTTTATATGGGGTCTTGTTATGAGGCTTAACTACTAACATTCTATTTTGCAAATAACAAGCAGTATTAACTGCTTCAGCCCAAAAAGTAGTTGACAACTTAGAATCAGCTAGCATAGTCCTAGTAGCCTCAATTAGTGTCCTATTCCTCCCTTTCAAAAACAACACCATTTTGTTGAGAGTTCCTAGCTACCCTAATTGTCTCAAAATACCTTTCATCTCACAAAATTGATTCATCTCTCTCTTGTTTTTGAAACTCAGTCCCATTATCACATCTAATCCAACCTTAACCATGTGATCTACTCAGAATTTTCCTCATCCAGTTATAGAAACTTAAAATGCCAACTAAGTCTCATCCTTATAGCTAGAAAGAAAACCCATGTAAACCTACTATAATCATCTGTGACAACTAGGCAAATACATTTTCTTCATAAGGCGTTTTTATAAATGATGGACCAAACAAGTCCTATATGCAAATAGATGTAAAGAAGACTGATTGAGTTCTCTATTTTGACGTACAAGAGGCCTGTGCTGCTTCTCTTTTGACAACAACATCAAGTTTTGATCCCTTTCAAAAAGTTTAGAAGGTAAACCGCTTACAAGATTTTCCCTTACTCAATTTATTCATGGTTTTTAAATTTAAAGTAACCTAAGCCTTCTATGCCAAAGTTTTAGATTCATCAGACGGCTTTTGCAAAAAGGCAAGTTGAAACCTCCTTATAGAAAACTATGTTCGTTAAATCAACACTATACATAAATTGTTCTTCTAAGGAACTCTAAGTAAAATTTGACTTTCAATCAATTAACTAAAGTTGGAGATAAAAACAATACACTCAAGTGTCATTAAAAAGAACACAATTCTTTTTATCACACATTTGTGAGACACTAAAGAGATTAAACTTTAACTCTCTCACAAAATACACATTTTCAAAATCTAGATTACCGTAACGTAGCCTTTTACCTAGATTTCCCTCCTTAGGGTTCCCTCAAAAGCAACCTATCCTCTCATCTATCTCTGTCATAAGTTTGTAAGATAGGACATATTCCCGTGTCATGTGCCCTTGAGCATAACCACTATCAATCACATCCGAAAACACTCCTTGATCTCATGTGCCTTGAGCATCCACTATCAATCACTCCTTTATCCTTTAAATCCATTTGTGGATTGCCCTACACATTAGATAAGAAAATTAGTTTCTTTTGGGGACCCAAGCCATCATTGACTTGGATCTACCTTGTGCATAAATATAATCAAACTTTTTTAAGGTGATTAAAGCATTGTTGTGTTTAGAAACATGGTCTAAAACTTTATGCTTTGGTTTCCAAACCCAACAAGCTGTGGCCTTAACAACATTAAATTTATTTCCTTTAACAGCATTAACTATTGCTTTAGTATTAAAAAATTTATCCCTAGCAGTATTAACCCTTTGATTAATATTAATGTTTTTAAATGCTATGTTCTTATGAATGGGCCTCTTAACAGTTGAATGTGTTGTTTTAGAAAGATATGACATTGGTCTAGTAGCATCCATTGTTGTTTTTGAGTGAGCAACATTAACTTGTCTAGCAGTATTAACTGATACTAAACCAGACTTCATTAGTACTGCTCTTGGAACCATGTTCTTTTTAGCACAGGGGTGAGTCTTTTTAGCAAAGTTTTGATGATTCACCCTTTGAGCATTGTTCCTAACAGGTTTTACCATCCTTTGATTTTGAAATTGTTTTTGATGGTAATTGCAATCAACTTGCAAATGATCAAAGCTTCGACACACATAACAGGCCTTATTAAAATCTTAAAATTGCTTTCTAGTTTTTGAGACATCATATTGTTCAAGTTTCTTTGATTGCCTCCTGGACTATGAGTGTTTTGCCTATGTTTCTCAACTTGTTTAACAGTTTTCCTAGCAGCTTTCTCTTGTTGCTTAGGTTTAACAAACTCTATCTTAGCAATACTAGGCTTAACTGTTTTCTTCTCAGTTTTAGTTTGAGACATATTTTCTTCCTCCCTTATAGACACCCATTCTTCAATAATTAGGGCATCATCATTCTTCCTAACTACCTTAAACACTTCTTCATCAGACTTTCTGTTCTCAACTACAGGCTTATTAACAAACTCATCTAAACCAGTAAAAGACAAATCAGGTATTGGAGGCATGAAATTTCCTATGTAGGGAGGTGAAACTGCATTATAATTTTCATAGCATAAACCTTTCTTGCAATTATCAACAATCTGACACTCTGTGAGCTTGTTTAAACTTTTAGATGCATTTTTAAATTTATCTACATTAAATTGAATGATATCTTTTTCTTTTTGAATTTTTTCAAGCTTCTTCTTAAGCTCTCTAATAGTTATTTCTCCTACTTGAATATCCCATTTTAAGCCATTAATTTTTTCAACATAAATAGACTCATTCTTTTTATAAAATTCAAGTTTTTCTT
>BQNB010034852.1:4964-47104 GCA_026074375.1 Tanacetum coccineum
GTATTTAAAGACAATGTAAGATAAATGACAAGTATTTAAGAAAAGACTGTAAATGACAATAATTTAAAAGCAAGTATTTGCTAGATTATAACCAGGTCAAATGTTTTTGCTAGACTATAATCGTTTTCAAACTTTGCATTCATATAAAGGGGTTTTAACGGGACATACATACACTAGTTGTTTGCATTAGTTAGTTTTACTAGATGCTTACATGATTCATATATGTGTTCATATTATAGTACGTACGTTACTATGAGGGTCTTATGTATATATACAAAGATGAGTTTGCATTCTTTCGCACATACTCTACAATTATTTATATAAGGGTTATTTATATAAATAGGGGAACATTTCTTTAGGCAAGGTAGCACTATAAGCTCGTAGGTCCTAAACGCTACCTAAATATTAAGCTATCGAATATGATATCATACCACCATTCATTTTTGTCGTGAGCGCATATTCATATTTACCATACCGGTCTTATATAATATACTTATATAAGTTAAGTTTTGCTCGTTGCAAGCAGTCATGTTTTCACCATCGACGGTTACCTACACGTCTGTCTATATTAATTCCGAGCCATGGAGATTCCAGTGAGCTTCTGATGAGGAGCTAGAGGCACCAATAGAGGATCAGCCTCTACCTGCGGATGCCTCACCTACAGCCCTATCACCGGGCTACATTGCTGACTTCGATCCGGAGGAGGATGAGGAGGACCCTGAGGAGGATCCTGCTGACCATCCTGTCGACGGAGGAGACAATGATGATAATGAGTCATCTGATGATGACGACGATGATGATGATGTTGTGAAGGATGAGGAGGACGAGGAGGAGGAGGAGCACCTAGCTCCGGCCGACCCTTCTGCTGTACTTATATATGATCTTGTCCCCTCAAGCTAAGGATACAGAGGCATTTGAGACTGATGAGTCTGCTTCTACACCACCCACCTCTCCACACCATATCATCTTGTTTTCTAAGACCAAATCCCGTACAGTACGGATGTCTATTTAACACCATACTCCACGATCACCATCTGCTAAGGCATGCATTACCGAGTTTGCTGCTGCACTACCTTCATCATTACCACCACCACCAGAGAATATTAAGTCACTTAAAGATAACATAAGAGTCTAGCATCTAAAATCTTGAGAGGCACCCTGACCCATAGATAAATAGATTTGTCAATGTAGCTCGTTTTGTATTATATCCCACTAAACTTGAGTAATACTCGATTGGCAGCGTTAATGAAAAGCTTGTACTCTTTTACTCAGGTAAAACGATGTATTAAGTATTAACCTACGCTGTTGGTTATGATCATGCTAACGTATGATGTGGATTTATTTATGACATGATTGCTGTTATCTTATATCTCTGCATGACATGGTCCCACCTTACATATATGTTGTAATCATGGAGTGTCATGATTTGTCCTTGGATGAAACTTCATATACATTTTATTCCCTGTGATCTTCATGAAACAATGACAACTGTTAATCAAGGGATTAGTGTTGAGGAAATTGAGTAGGTTGTAGCCCTGCGAGTGGCTAATACTATCGAGGCTATTGCTATTTATAAGACAAAAACCAACATGGCCCGCAAGTTAATGAGCCAGACCGAATGACAAATGTTAAAAGTCTAGTAAATTCTGTTTACTCAAAAAGGTATACTCAAATAAGCTTAGGTTTCTATAAAAACTTAAGGTAATGCAAGTAATTAAGTAATTAATAATTAAACCAAAAAAAAGAAGAAAAGATAAGGGTTCGGCCGGTTAAGGGATTAGGGAGGAAAAAAGGAAACAACTTTGATTATAACTTGGACTCTAATCCTATAAATACTAAACCTTATTATCCCTAAATCACTTTTCAACTCCCCTATACCAATTGATCGACTGAATATTCAAGCGCAAGAAGAGAAGGAAAATTATTTTTTCAAGTTAGGGATTTTTGTGTTCAAGAATCAATGGTTTAAGGTACAAATCATCTTCTTTGTTTAGTTTTAATCATTAATTCATGTAACAATTATTAAGATGGATAATTAGGGTTTTATAAAATCTGTAAAATTTTTTTAATGAAAATAGTTATAATGATTAGGGATGAATTATAAGTATGATGGTGTGTTCGGTTAGGTTTAGAATGCGTTAAAACTTGATTTAGGTTTGAGTAGAATTTAGGGCTGTGTTGTTTCGTGAATATCTAAATGTTAGAAGCATGAATTGATGTGATTCCAGTGTCTATGATGTAGCTCAGAGAGTCTAGTTTCTAGAACATCCGGCCTTGAAAGTTTTTAAGGTCGGGAAGTCGTTCAAATGTTGGTTACGAGAAAAATTGTCAAAGAAGTAAATTCGGGTTAGATTTAGGTCAGATTACGAGGTGTAAAACCCCCACTTAAAATGAATTAGGATTAGCCAACCGACATGAGTTTAGTTCTATGTGTCTATTAAAAATTCCCCAAAGGAGAGCTTCTGATTTGGAGTCTAAGTATGGTTTTTAGGTCTAGACTTTTTAGTGTGCGATAAGATCCGAAACTGAATAGTTAAAAGTTTGATTTTATTTGGGGCACTTAAGAGTGGAAATAAATTAGTGGAAAAATCTTGGGGATAGTAAACACATGATATTGAACCTGTGATTTTTGGTAAAATTTATAAAGGTCAGTAGGTGTGGTTTAGAAAATGGTAAAGTGACACTAAAATTCTGCATTTTCGGGTAAATTGTAGAACTTTGAAAAAGTGTGTAAACGAATTGGTTAATGACGGGCATGGTGTCGGGGTGACCCATGAGGGTAATTAAACACCTTATACATCCATCATATGATTGTTACATGTGCTTAAGCTTTTGGCTTAGTAGCGTGTAACACGTGTTGTTTTGTTGTTTAGATTTGTGCTAGTGTTTGTGGAAGCTGCAAAGCAATCAGGTGAGTTTCATAGCCCCTTTTTCTTATGTTTTCTTGGGGTGAAAATGATGCTATGAGTTAAATGTTTTTAGTTGCTGTGATTATGTGTTTATATGTTATGTGGTACGCTCTATGATTTTGTGATCAATTAGAGACGTTTTGAGGTATGTGAGTTCGATTGGAGAGTGGTGTTTACTACTCAATCAATACACTGATGGGTTGAAATATAACTCATGTTGTGTTGGTCCAGGACTAAGTTATAAGTTTCTAGCTGGTAGGACTTTTGGGCGTAAGTGACATATTTAGGATCGGATGAGTAAGCCTACTCAGTGTGTTGATTTGGATCGATGTGTACGCCTACTCAGTGTTTGATTAGATCGGATGGGTACGCCTACCCAGTGTATGATTGTTATGAATTGTTTTAGTAATCATAGTAATTGTATGAAAGTTTTATATGTGTCTTAAACCTATGACTCTCACCAACATTATATTGACGTTTAAGCATCATTTTCAGGTGAGCAACATAGGAATAAGATAGAGAGAAGTGGCTAGAAAAAGACCATAGGATGTCGTAGAGATTATTGCTTTATTGTCTTGAATTTTGCATTGTTTGGATTATGAATAAATGTTGCATGTCTTTCTATTGACGAGAACTATCGTTTCATCAATAAAGACGCCTTTTGGATTTAGTTAGTTTATGGGTATTGTTATGACACTTTATGTCTATACTTTGCTTATTTATTGCATGTAGAATTCTCTATATAGACGCCATTGTGTTGTGATGATATCCTTTCTCGTTACGCCTTGCGTTTCTGCCTTGGCGGAGTGTGATAGATTGGTATTAGAGCCTTTGGTTATAGAAAAGTAGGTGGTTGAGCCTAGACTATAACCTATGGGTCCTTCATGTAGATGCATTTAAGGCTTAAGTGTTTAATGCTATAACTGCTATGTCTCCCTTCTATTTTTGCATAGCTTTTATTTCTTGTATTTTGCTAAGTTGCCATTTTAGTTATTTTGCCTACCATTATCTGATATGATATGTATTACTTTCTTAGTATTTTATCTATGTTTTTCCTACCCGTAAGAAGTCTCGTTGGGGCAACCGTTTTCCCAACAAACAAAAATAAACTAAATGGGCTTAAGCGTTATATAAGAGCACTTTATGCAACGAAGGAGATAGGATAGTTGATCGTTTGTCGGATGCGCGTAATAGGGCTGGACCCACAGAGTCGGGTGATTCTTGCGTGTAGGATAAAGGCAAACCAAGCAAGCCCAACATTAAGTTTTCCGTCCTTTACTGTCATGTTTGTTATTGATTTTTTCTTTTGATTTTCGTATTTTGGAAGTCGTTGCGAGACTTTCGTTCCTTTATGTCATTTTGATTTCAATTTGATATAAGTAAGTAGTGGAGTATCTTTTATGTGTTAAGTTTGAGTGGTTTAAGATGTGCAATGTGGTATATGTGCTTATATGTGAATTATGATTGATATGGGTAATCTTGGAAGTAAGTACACGTGTGAAAGGAGGCACTTATAATTATGGTGGCAACTATGATAAATGGCCATCCCTCACACACGTAGATTGGTGACCATGATTGCAATTTTATTTGTGTTTGGTTGTAGATGGTAGTGTAATATGTTTATTTTATTGATATGTGTTTTCATGATAAGGATGGTGTAGGGTAGAGAATTATTCTCTTACCCTAATTGGAGGATATGTTTAAGTTGAGTTGTATAGATAGTAAGTTTCCCTTCTATCTAGTAATTGTGGATACCTAGTATTGTTATTATAAAGGTTGCTCGTTTGCTCGATTGTTTGTTTGGATTTCCTAAGTCTAAGCTTAGACATCCATTCTTCGTACTTTGTTAGTAGGTTACCTGATTTTTCTATTTTGAAGTCTCGACTGTATTCTGGTTGTTCGGAATCGATCTTTGGTATTGGCGAGTTTCGTTAGTTCTTTGTTGCAATGATTACTTGTAATGAGTATTCAAAGTTTCTTTTAAGCACTTATTGTTCACTAACATATATAGTGTGGATCAGTACCCCGTATTTGTATATCACTTGGTTTTCATAACACGGTGGTGAAGCTGATAGTAATCGACGACTTGTAGGTATGCTTGTTGTTCGTGATTTTGAATAAGACCTATACCATTTTTCTTTTGGGGATGTAACCTATTGCATGTGTTTGCTTGTACGAGTTGTTGATTTTATTGGGTATCAGGTTCCTGGTATTTTCTTTCGTTTTCAAGCAATAGAATTATGTTAGAGTATGTACGGTGTTTTATGATTCCTTTTGGTATTATGGTGTCCTTTGTTTTAGTAACATATTTTATAATTGACGTCTAATTATAAAAATCCTTTGGGAGTATTGTGTTGGTGTTTGGAGAAAACTGTGTATAAAATGATCTTTGTAAAATAGATTTTATTTTATTATAAAAAGCAGATTTAAAGTGATTCATAGTGGTAAGGTATGATACACCATTAGATAACCATCGCTAGATTTTTATGACAACCAGAATGAATTTTTCAAAGATTACATTTAAGACAATTTTATTATTATTTAAAATGATTTTTATACTTAAATTGGCTTTCTTAATTTAAACTGATTTTTATAAAAATATTATTTAATTTGGTCTTTCGAGTAAAGTCGATAATTGGTATAAGAATTTCCGTCTTTCGTATTGATATTTTTTTATGTGTTCATTTGTTGTAGTATGTCTGTTGATTTTCTTTCGTTGCGTTTTCACTCGGTACATATACGTATCCTTTCTTTCAAAGGATTCTTATGTCATTTGATCCACGTCTACTTGCATATATGGGATCTCCTATATGCATTCTAGCCTTGACTCGATATTCGTTTATTATCCTATTCGATTGTTGTAACCCTTAGAGTTCATTGATATCGTTGAGTTGTGGAAGCTTTGATGTGATTGTGGGAATAGACTGGTTGTCCAAAAGGAAGTTTGTGATAGTATGTCATGAGAAGGTGGTTGAAATACCGTTGGAAGGTAGTAGGAAACTTAGGGTTCAAGGGGAACGTACTTTAGGAGTCGCTAAGGCTTTAATGAACGCGAAGGTAGATGAACCGAAAGGTGGGTGATTATTTCTGTTTTGACGGGATTATGTTGTGTGTTCAACGTAAGACATTGTCGGATTACCACCACAATGACAGGTTGAGTTCCACATAGATTTGGTTCATAGAGCGACGTCAGTTGCGAAGTCTCCATATCGTCTAGCACCATTGGAAATGCAAGAATTGTCTGAACAACTTCGAGAGTTGCATGACAAGGGTTTCATACGACCTAGTCATTTTCCGTGAGGAGCACCAGTGTCGTTTGTTAAGAAGAGGAGCATGGAGTTCATTTGAAGTTAGTGTTTGAATTACTGAGGAAGGAGAAGTTGTATGTTAAGGTTGCTAGTGTGAGGCAGTGAAGAATTGGAACGTACATACGCACCATCCGAGATATGATTATTCTTAGATGGCAGGTTACTTACTCGTTTCATTGCAAACTTTCTAAGATTGTTAAACCCCCATACTTCTCTTAATTGAGAAGGAATCACAAAGTATGAGAGGGGCGATCGAACGAGAATGTTAGGATATAAATCTTCACAAGCTTAATACTGCCAAGGGTATAAACTAACAGTACTAATGGGTTAGTACTGCTTAGTACAAACTTAGTACTGCTGGTGTTAGTTAATACTGCTAGGAGAAAGAGTTAATACTGTTGATGGTCAAAGCTGCTGACTTGGAGATAAGTATGCATGGAGATTATTATGGGATGCTGGTAACTGATCCTAAAAGATAGGTAGTTAGCTTTGTAAAGGACTCCTTGTGTTCTATAAAAGGAGATCCTAGGTTTGATATATGAATACACTTAGACGAATACTTTTAGAAATAGATTGTGATAGCTTCAAGGTTGTAACCCCAGTACTACAAGAGTACTCGTATTATTATTCTAATAATATTGAAGCAGTTTGTTATTACTTCATTGTTCATTTGTTTGGTCTTGGTTATTACGGTTCTATTGATCATAACACCTTATAGCGTATCAAAATGTAGATTCTCGCATATCTTTTGGCTTTACATACAAAGTCTCAATACTTTGTATTGGATTCTTCCAATGGTAACAACACTTTACTTACGTAAAGAATCGATTCAAGGAGTAGGATCAACAAGTGGTTTCAGTGCCTGTGCTTTTGAGAACTTTGATCTGGAAACAATGGAGTTGGTCTTTTTTTTTTTTTCGAAAATTCTCCCAAGTACATTGCGTTTGGCATAGATTCCCATGCTCCAAACTCGGGTGTATGAGATGTGGGAAATCTGGATCAGCGAGTAATTTTTAATCAAGATTATGCGGAATGGGAGGTAATTGAGAATGGAAATTCGTGGTCCTCTATTCCTGTTACAGCCTCCAGTATCTGGTCCATAAATAGCGTTGAAGATGATTGATGCCATCTACCTACTTAGACAATGATTTGTAAAAAGAATGATGTAAAGGCCAGAAGTCTTCTACTCTTGGCAATGCCCAATGAAACATCAACTTACCTTTAAACCAGTATGTTGATTGCTCAAATCAATGTTTGTGGCCATTTAAAGCTAGATTTAGAGAGAATGAAGATAAAGAGGACTCAGTGCCCTTCTGAAGCATAATCAATATGTAAACTTCATGCTCTCAAGCTCAGAATCATTGATTCTATCTTTAACAGGTTCAAAAAAGCTTGTTTGTACATTGCAACATTCTAGGTGTAGTTACTCCTCTGAATTGATAAAGTTTTTAAGGATCTCACTAGTTTCATCCTTAGTTCTTAAAAAGAAAACCCATGAAAACCTACTAAAATCATCAGTAACTACCAAGCAGTATTTTTTATGCATTAAACTACTCACAAAAGTTGGACCAAACAGATCCATATGTAGCATAAATAATGGCTTAGTAGTGGGACTAAAGGCCTTGGTCTTACAAGAGGCTCTATGTTGCTTGCCTTTAAGACAGGCAACACATGTTTGGTCATTCTCAAACCTTTTTAAAGGCAAATCTCTTACAAGATTATCTTTGACAAGTTTATTGATATTTTTGAAATTGACATGACCAAGCCTCCTATGCCACAACATTGATTCCTCAGATGTAGCCTTTGCAACTAGACAAGTTAAACCATCTTTAGGAACTATGTTCTTCATATCAAAACTGTACATGTTATTCTGTCTAGGAATTTTAAGAAGTATTTGACTTTCATCAGGCAACTTAAAATTGGGAGACAGAACAAGACATTCAGAGTCAGTAAAAAGAACATAGTTCTTTTTGTCACACATTTGTGAGACACTAAAAAGGTTGAACTTCAACTCTTTGACAAAGTATACATCTTCAAAATCAAGTTTGTCAGTTTTAATTGTACCTTTACCAGTGATTCTTCCTCCATTTGCTCCTCCACCAAAAGTAACATAACCACCTCACAGACTTTTGAAATACTGAAAGATGTCTATGTTTTCCAGACATGTGCCCTTGAGCATATCCACTATCCACAAAAATCCTTTATCATTTAGCTATGAATTGCTCTGCCCAAAAACTTTTAAAGTTAGTTACCTTTGGCGGACCCAAGCCTACTGACTTGGATTCTGCCTAGTGCATCAGATGTAAGATATTGTTAAAGACTAGTGTGCACCAATTGGGTTTGATAGTCTCCAAACCCAACATGGCCGAGGGCTTAACAGCATTAAATCCTCCTTGCCCCTGACAGTATTAACATTTGGCCAACATATTAACCTGTTGTCTACCAGTAATAATATTTTTGAATATTAGACCTTTTGTTAATGCTGTATGCTGGTAAAAGGGCCTATGAACAGTTAATTTGTGCTTTATTTTTGAAAGTGTGACTTGGTCTAGCACAAGAACTTTGAATTAGGGTGAGCAGTATTATAAGGCCTAACCAGTTTTAAACACACCTAGTCATACTAACAGGTCTGGCAAGGTTAACAGACCTAACATACTAAGAGGTTTTGATTTTTTTGATTAGTTTTTCCAGGCCAGTTCTTCTTTAAGCCTGCCTTGGAACCATATGTTTAATAAGCATTAATGACAATTAATTGAATGTGATCAAAATTACCCACAAATAAAGCATGCTTTGTTATTAAAAACAAAGTACATCCTAATTGCATACCATTTTCTGACCATTCCCTGTGAGGGGGTTGGGGTTAGAAGAACCTAAAAAGTCTAGAGAGAATTCTGATGCCCCAATTATGGTAGGTGGGGTCAGATGATAGGAAGATATGGAGTGCTAATCCGCAAAGGTAGAAAAACAATACCCTACGGCTACTAAAAAAGAGTCATTAAAACTGTTAAACCAAGTAGAAAAACGAGGTAGGTATGGCATGAGATGTATAGGGTCACAGAAGACCTAGGGGTACCAAAGAAGTTGGGAATGGTCAGAAAACTGATCAATTAGGATGTAAACTTTTTTTTTTAAGTAACAAAGCATGGCTTTATTTTGGTAATTTGATCACTTCAATATATTTGTCATAATGCCCTTAGAAACATATGGTTCCAAAGCAAGCTTACTGAAGACATTGGCCTGAAAACAATCAAAAAAATACAAAACCCCTACTTATACTGTGAGTCTGTGAACACCTGCCCAGACCCTGGTTATACTCGATGCTAGGTGTTTAAAAACTGTTAGGCCTTATATTCCGCTCCACCACCAACATTCAACATTCTTGTGCTAGACCAAATATCACACTTCAAAATAAACCAATTATACTGTTCGAAGCCCTTTTTTACAAGAATGACAGCACTAACAAAAGTCTAAATATCAAAATATTGTACGGTAGACTAACATTAATACTGTTAGGCCAAATTTAAATTATACTCAGATCGAGGGCAAGGGATTTAGCTGTTAAGGCCCTCGGCAATGTGGTTTTGGAGACCTATCAAACCCAATGGTGCAATCACTATCACTTAACAAATATAATTGACATTGATGCACGAGCAGATCCAAAGTCAGTAATGGCTTGGGGTCCCCAAAGGTAACTAACTTAAAAGTTTTCTTTGTTGGCAGAGCAATTCAAGCTAAATGATAAAGGATATGTGAGATAGTGGATGCTCAAGGCACATGGTCTGGAAACCTAGCACATCTGTCAATTTGCAAAGACATTTTGATGTGTTAATGTTACTTTGGTGGAGGAGCAAATGGAGGAAGAATCACTGTAAAGGTACAATTAAAACTGATAAACTTGATTTTGAAGATGTATACTTTGTCAAAGAGTTGAAGTTCAACCTTTTTAGTGTCTCACAAATGTGTGACAAAAAGAACTATGTTCTTTTTACTGACTCTGAATGGCGTGTTCAGGCTCCCCAATTTTAAAGCTGCCAATAAAGTCAAATACTTGCCTAAAATTCCTAGACAGAATAAACAAGTACATTTTGATAGGGGAAGAACATAGTTCCTAAAGATGGGTTTAACTTGTCTAGTTGCCCAAAGAGGCTACATCGAGGAATCAATGGTGTGCAATAGAAGGCGTGTCCAGGTCAATTTCAAAAATATCAATAAACTAGGTCACAGCTATCTTGTAAGAGATTTTGCCTTTAAAAAGGTATGAGAATGGTCAAACATGTGTTGGGCCTGTCTAAAGCAAGCACATAGAGCTCTTTAAACCAAGGCCTTTGCCCACTACTAAGCCATATTTTATGCTACATATGGATCTGTTTGTCCAACTTTTGTGAGTAGTTTATTGCTAAAAAATAACTGCGTTAGTAACATGAGATTATAGTAATGTTTCATGGGATTTCTTCAAACTAAGATGAAAACAGTGAATCCTTTAAAAACTTTAATCAAGGAAATAGAAAATCTAGTGGATAAGAAGTTTAAAATAAATCAGAAGTGACAATGGGACAGAGATTTAAAAACCATGTGAGGGATGAGTTCTGTAGAGCAAAATATCAAGAAGAATAGTTGTAGCAAGGACACCCAACAAAATGTGTAGCTGAAAGAAAGAAGATGACTCTTATGAGGCTGCTAGAACAGATGTTAGCTAGATTCTAAGTTACCTACAACATTTTGGGGCAGAAGTAAGTTTCTAACTGCTTGCTATGACAAAAATAGGCTCTTAGTTGGCCAAGCCTCATAATAAGACCTCATTATGAACTTCTTTAGGGGTATTTAAACCAGCTATAGGATTGATGAATGCTATTTGGTGTCTTTGTTACATATTCTTAATACCTTAGATAAGTTGGGCAGTTTGATGGAAAAAGGGATGATGGTTTCTTGTTGGTATTCCTTAAGTAGCAAAGCTTTTAGGGTATACAACATTAGAACCAGGAAAGTACAGGAAAACTTGCATGTTGGGTTTTTAGAGAATAAACCTATGTTAGAAGGAAATGGTCCAAAGTGGCTGTTTGATCTTGATTCTCTAACCCAATCCATGAATTATGTGCCAGTGGTTGCAGGGTCTAGTTCTAATGTTTCTGCAGGTACACAAGAAGCGTTGATCCCAGCACACCAGGTCAACAAGAGTCAAGATTGTATATCAGGCCAAATTTGGAAGATGCCTTCATTACTGGATGAATGCTTCACTCAAATCTGTTGCTGATGCACAAATACAAGATCAAGATGGGACTCATGATGATTGCAGTTTTCAGGGTGATGGTATTGATGATCAACAAGTTAATACTGCCAGTCCACAAGTTAATACTGGTAGTAGAGAAATTAGTACTGCTACTCCTGAAGTTAATACTGCTACTTCTAAGCTTGGATGGACCAATTCCTACAACTAAGACACACAAAGAGGAGGAACAAGGCATTGATTTTGGGAATCTTTCACCATCTTATGCATTTCCTTTCCCACTCCTCATACAGAATTCATCACAAGGATCATCCAATTGATCATGTGATTGGTGATGTGCAGTCTTCTGTTCAAACAAGAAGGATGACAACTTCTTATTCTGAACAAGGATTTCTTAGTGCCATTTATGAAGGAAAGACTCACCAAGACTTACATACATGCCTTTTTACTTGTTTCTTATCTCAAGAAGAACCAAAGAGAGTTTCTAAAGCTCTTAGTGATCCTGCTTGGGTAGAAGCAATGCAAGAGGAACTCCTACAATTTAAGCTACAAAATGTATGGGTTCTTGTAGATTTGCCTAAGGGTCATAGGGCTATTGGTACAAAGTGGGTCTATAGAAATAAGAAAGATGAGAGGGGAATTGTTGTCGGGAACAAAGCAAGACTTGTTGCCCAAGGACATACACAAGAAGAAGGTATTGACTATGATGAAGTTTTTGCTCCAGTGGCTAGAATTGAAGCCATAAGAATCTTTCTAGCTTATGCTTCTTATATGGGTTTTACTGTCTACCAAATGGATGTCAAAAGTGATTTCCTATATGTTCAAATTGAAGAGGAGGTGTATGTATGTCAACCTCCAGGCTTTGAAGATCCTGACCATCCTGATAAAGTTTATAAAGTTGTGAAAGCACTATATGGACTTCATCAAGCACCCAGAGCTTGGTATGACACATTGGCCACTTATCTTTTGAGCAATGGATTTCAAAGAGGACAGATTGATCAAACTTTATTCATCAAAAGTTCAAAAGGAGTCACATACTGCTTGTTCAAATCTATTAGATACATCATTTTGGATCTACAAGAAGGAGACTTTATGAATGAGGTTGGAGAAGCGTATATGGATAAGTTTTCAGATGTGATTCTATGGAGAACTCACTTTCTTTTTTGGGGTTGCAGGTCAACAGAAGAAGAAAGGCATCGTTATTATCAGTCCAGGATAAATATGTCCATGAAATTTGGAAAAAGTCTTCGACACAATTGAAGTGCCTCCACCACTCCCACAGATTTGGTAAAGCCTTGTTAAAGATGGCAGATGCCTGATGATGTTGAATGAACTCTTTATAGATCTATATGATTGGATCGTTGAGTATCTTACAGCATCTACACCAATATCATGTTTGCAGTTTGTGCATGTCAGGTTTCAGTTGCCCCAAAAACTTCCCATCTTTGAGCATCAAAAGACAACTTAGATATCAAAAGGCAGACCATTACTAGTCCTTTGTATTCTAAGAGTCTCCATTGAGGTTAGGTGCTTACACGGATAGTGACTATGCGATCACTCTAGATAGAAGTCCCAACCACGTACTGAGGGTTCAAGTGGATGGGAAATAGGTTAATTTCTGGGCAATGCAAGAAACAAGTCTGTGGTTGCCACGTTCGACAAACTGAAGCTGAATAGTGGCTCTGGCAAGTTGCTGTGGACAAGTCCTCGGGATCCAAAACCAATTGCTTGATGTTGGTACAATGTTATGAACTCATATTATTGACATTGACAAGACCAGCTACTAAGATGTAGTTAGAAATCCGGTTCCAGAACACTCCGATAACAAAACTAGAGAATTAGGCATAACTTTTATAAGAGGAAATACTAAAAAAGTTGAGTTCAAATGTCTTATCTATAAATGATACTCAACTTAAGGTCGCGTAGCTTCTGACAAAAGGGTTTGATGCTGGGTAGATGTTAGTACTTGGGTTCAAGATATTGGAATGTCTCAATCCCTAAGGCCGAAATCTCTATTTGTTGTTGTAACATGTTGTTAAATGTTAGTACGAGTTAGTATTTTGTTACAATTAATACTGCTAGTCTAAGGAGTACTGCTAGTTATATTTTAACACGGTTTGTTAAATCTATTCTTATAGATAAGTACTGCTGGTTATGTTCCTGTCCTCTTTTGTTAAGCTTGTGAATAAACACTTAATACGTAAACATGATACATGTTTGGATATGTTTTTCTTGGTGTTCAGGCTAACTTGTGCAGATAAAACAATGAGTGTCATATAGGTTACTCCATAATGTATCATGTGAGGTGAGAAACAGGTGGCTGTTCTTAAATTGTTGGTGGTTACAACCACAACCAACAAAAGGTCATCATTCACCATGCCTAATAGACATCAAAAGTTGACTAGTCCCTAGAGCAAACTGCTCCTGGTTAGACTTCCCTCAGCCGTTGGATAGTTGAAGTTGTTACTCAAAACTATTGTCCTATATCACCATGTTATTACAATGCAGCATTGGACTAGTCAGAGCAAACGGCGACTGGTAAAGGACTCTCAAAAATGTTTCACGTTATTAGTTGGTAAGTTTACGCAAACTATATGTTATCATTGCACCATTTTGTTCTAATGAAGTAATGTGCTATCCAAGCAAAACCTATTGTAAAGACTATCCTCAAATCCGTGTATGGCTGGTAGTTTGCCAAATAACTACACTTTGTTGAATTTTGGGAGCTAGAACAAAAGATGAATTGGTGAGCTCAAAAACAGAAAGAAGCTGTGTGAAAAATAGAAAGTGTGCAGAGGGACCTAAAAATTGAAGATGAATTGAGAGCCTAAAAAAAAAGAAGAAGAATTGTTGATGTTGTTCTGTATTAGTCTTAGAGTTTTGTACTGCTTATGGTGGAGAAGTAATAACTTGCTAGGCATATTTTAGTACTATTGGCCTAAAGTTAATACTGCTGGATGACCGTTGTACTGTTTTGGGCCTAAGCAGACTTTTTCATTTATTAATAGAGCCGGTGAGATATTTCCTCTTTCCGCCAAATACCGTAAGGCATAGGGGTTTGAACCAATTGGACTTTTGTGCATCCTACTATATATTTATATGATTTTATATCTCGATTACTATCTAACTTACGTAATATTTGGTCAACAAATATTCTCTCTGTTTATCTATGATATGTGCAATTATCATTCCTCCAGCCTTCATACGTTACATACACGATCCAACACACCGTTTAGTACTCAACAAGTTCCATCATGGCAAGTTTGGAGTTTTTGTGATAAACACTACATGGACGTTTCGGGACAATCTACGGAATGTGGGTTTCATCATAATAGATTTCATCAATCGAAGTCATATTTGCTATGCACTTACTAAAAGACGCAGAGGTTGTGTCTCCTGTATAAAACAATTTTGAGAGGGCTGCTGCTGAGATTTTAGCTGATGAGAATGGCAACGTCCCAAGATCATGCTACTATAGATGGACCTTCCCTTCAATCACTTAAGGTGCCTAGGCGACATCTTCAAGTGTGGATGATCAGTATGGCATTACCTCTCGTCCAACTCAAGATCTGTGCGCAATTGCGCCTTATTGGCTAGGCTACTGACTCAGATAAGTTAACCTTTCAAAAAGGTGCATTCTCACCTCAATGGAGGTTCTTACTACATAATATTTCCTCACTGTTAACCCAAAGAAGACTGCTTGGAGCAGTTGTAGTATAATATTGCTGCTTAGCTAGCTGTCAGTTGTTTAGCCACAAATAGAGAAGTTTATTTTTTTATGCTGAATCTTTGACCATATTGGTATCAACATATCTAGGACCCCAAAAAGTGTTGTGATGTACCCTAGTGTATCCCAACGTGCGTAGTCATGCTGCGACCTATACCAAGCGTCAACAACCACTCAGAAAGACGTTATTATGTTCGCATCTCTACAATGAAGGATTTATCAGATGAAAGATCCACCAAGGTTGTTCGCAGGTCTGAAAGGTGCCTTTATTTCCAATATTTAGATGCTACTAACCTCACCTTCAACCTCTAGATGCACACATCATCACCTTCCCCAACACCTACTCCTACGCCTACACCTTCACCTGAACCATCCTCCGACTCAACCATCCACCTACTCAACCCTCACCTACACAACTTCACCCACACAACCTGGTGACAGAATAGCGCACCTCCTACTCCCCAGACTCACCTCTCCATGTGCGGTTCTCTCACTTAGAAGTGATGAGGGTATTTTCAAACTTCAAGAATTGATGATTTTTATGTGAACACTCGTTCTGACCAAGGATTGGAGTTTTAAGAGGCTGACTTTGTTGAAGTCAAAAAAACCACAGTGCTGCTTGATACAAGCCGAGGCTAAGTCAGAAGCTAAGTCTCAATAAAGATGGGGATAGCAAGGAAACAAACCAGGTTGTTCTTAAAACAAATGATGAAGCCTTTGAATTATTCTTCCAAACAGGGAGGTGAAGTATTTCATTAAGAGGTTCTAGAAAAAGCTAGTACTAAAAAAAAAAAAAACAAAAAGAATACTAACTTGTCATACAAGAAGTGACTCCAACTGAAGTCATCCATGACAAGAGGCAGGGAAACAAGTGATGAGTTAGTGCTGACTGCAAGAAAAAGGTACGGCTATTTTTTTTTTGAAGAAGTTCCAACATTAGTCCTGGCGGAGGTACACTCAGTACTTACTGCCTGGAGGAACTGGTTTACATACTCAAGACAGAAGTGCTGAGAAAAAGGTCAAAGACAGGATAAGGGAAAAGCCATATTAATTGAAGAAAGAGCCTGAAGAAGAATCTAAAGGACCTTGAACAAGATCAGTAAGCTATCTGTGAAGCAATTAGCTTAAGAGCAAATGAATAGGTACTAGAGCTCAAATTGCTAAGATGCTGAAATTAGCTAAACAGTAGATGAAGAAGTAAGAAAAAGAGCTAGGATTAGCTAAAGCGACAAAAGAAGATTGACTGGAATGACCTTCTGTCATTCGTATCATTCCCTACAAAATGCAAGCCAAAGACATCCGCCCAAGCTATAAGGAATATGATCAAATATTTAAAGAACAAGGAAATTTTAAGATCACTGAATTCAAGGGATGTCCTTACAATGAAGTAAGGCCAATGTTTTGAAAACTTGGGATTTAAATCATAATTTAATGCCTAGGGATCAGAGAAAGAATAAAAAACAATTGTCTCCGAAAAAAAAAGTCTCCTGAAAAAGAAAGTTCTCCAAAAATTATAATGATTGGAAGAAAAAGTTGTTACACAAGAGGAAAAGGAGAAGTGTTTAAGAACCTGGAACAAAGAAAAGAATCCCTTCCTAGAAATGAGCACAAGGAAAAGACAAAAGAATAGAGAAGATTAGGAGAAAGAAGAACTCAAAGAATTGGTTTAGAATCATACCAAGAGAAGATTCCCTACCTAAGAATTGAATCTACCACAAAGGTTCCAATGTGGATTGGAAGTCTTATGTTCTGACTGAGACCTTCTGTATTATCAAATATTCAGCAGGAGATGGAACACAAAAATTAGAAAATCTTTACTGAATGCTGATAGGTCTCTAAACCCAACATGCTAAGGGCTTAACAGCATTAAATCCCCTTGCCCTAACAGTATTAACATTTGGCCTAACAGTATTAACAGCTTGTTTAGCAGTGTTGAGGTGTCCTTGCTACACTATATTCTCTCTTGATACCTTTTTCTCTACAGAACTCATCCATCACATGGTTTTTAAATTCTGTCCCATTGTCACTTCTGATTATTTTAACCTTCTTATCCACTAGATTTTCTATTTCTTTGATAAAGTTTTTAAGGATCTCACTAGTTTCATCCTTAGTTCTTAAAAAGAAAACCCATGAAAATCTACTATAATCATCAGTTACTACCAAGCAGTATTTTTTATGCATTAAACTACTAACAAAAGTTGGACCAAACAGATCCATATGTAGCATAAATAATGGCTTAGTAGTGGGACTAAAGGCCTTGGTCTTACAAGAGGCTCTATGTTGCTTGCCTTTAAGACAGGCAACACATGTTTGGTCATTCTCAAATCTTTTTAAAGGCAAATCTCTTACAAGATTTTCTTTGACAAGTTTATTGATATTTTTGAAATTGACATGACCAAGCCTCCTATGCCACAACATTGATTCCTCAGATGTAGCCTTTGCAACTAGACAAGTTAAACCATCTTTAGGAACTATGTTCTTCATATCAAAACTGTACATGTTATTCTGTCTAGGAATTTTAAGAAGTATTTGACTTTCATCAGGCAACTTAAAATTGGGAGACAGAACAAGACATTCAGAGTCAGTAAAAAGAACATAGTTCTTTTTGTCACACATTTGTGAGACACTAAAAAGGTTGAACTTCAACTCTTTGACAAAGTATACATCTTCAAAATCAAGTTTGTCAGTTTTAATTGTACCTTTACCAGTGATTCTTCCTCCATTTGCTCCTCCACCAAAAGTAACATAACCACCATCAAAGTCTTTAAAATCTGAAAGATGAGCTATGTTTCCAGACATGTGCCTTGAGCATCCACTATCCACAAATCCTTTATCATTTAGCTGTGAATTGCTCTGCACACAAAACTTTTGAAGTTAGTTACCTTTGGGGACCCAAGCCATTACTGACTTGGATCTGCCTCGTGCATCAATGTAATTATATTTGTTAAAGACTAGTGATGCACCATTGGGTTTGATAGGTCTCCAAACCCAACATGCTGAGGGCTTAACAGCATTAAATCCCCTTGCCCTGACAGTATTAACATTTGGCCTAACAGTTTGTTTGCCAGTATTAATATTTTGAATATTAGACCTTTTTGTTAATGTTGTATTCTTGTAAAAGGGCCTTTGAACAGTTAATTGTGCTTTATTTTGAAAGTGTGACTTTGGTCTAGCACAAGAAACTGTTGAATTTGGGTGAGCAGTATTATAAGGCCTAACAGTTTTAACAGACCTAGCAGTACTAAAAGGTCTGGCAGTGTTAACAGACCTAACAGTACTAAGAGGCTTTGCATTTTTGATAGTTTTTAGGCCAGTCTTCATTAAGACTGCTCTTGGAACCATATGTTTATAAGCATTAGGACAATTGTATTGAATGTGATGAAAACTACCACAAATAAAACATGCCTTGTTATTAAAAACAAAGTTAGATCCTAATTGATTAGATTTCTGTCCATTCCAACTCCTTTGATTCCCCCTAGGTCTCTGTGACCTATACATCTCTGCATACCTAACAGACCTTCTACTTAGGTTAACAGTTTTAACTGACTCTTTCTTAGTAGCAGTAGGTATTTTCTTTTCTACTTTTAGGATTATTTCAACATCTTCCTCATCATCTGACACCCAATCTTCAATAATTGGGGCATCAGTATTCTCTCTAGCCTTTTTAGGTTCTTCTAACCTAACATTATTAGCAGGATGGAAAAACTTTTCTTTCCAATCTTTGTCTACCTTAAGTGTAGACACAACAGAGCTAGTTTCAGTAACAGTCTTGGGTTGTTGTGTTAAAGAGTCATCAGTATTCTCCTTAGAATTATTTGACTCTCTATCACAAACAGTGGTTGGCTTTGAACTTGAATCCCTAGGACCATACCCATTTATCTCAGGTTGTTTGAATTCCTCAAGACCTGAATAAGACAAGTCTAAAGGTGTTGGTCTGTTGAGAATTAAGGGATGAGGTGAGGGGACAGCAGTGTAACCAAAACCCCTTTTGCTCTTGTCAGTTACCTGACTTGCTAACAAATCATCTAAGTCTTTAGATGATTTTTCAAACTTTGCTAGTAGCTTAAATTCAAATCCCACCTTTTCCTTCTTTTTTAACTTTTTCAGTTCAGTCTTAAACAAATCCCATTAGAATATTCCTTATACCTACACGTCTTTTTTCAGTAAAGAGCAATCTCTGTTCAGAAAAACAGGACTTCCGAGATTCTTTAGTATAACTACTTGTGCTTCTGAAAAATTGACAGACCTTCTTGTATATTGTAGCTGCTTTAAAAAGCAGTAATCATCTAATTTAACTAGTAAATCATCATACGTTTTTGAGAGATTCATAATTTGGCAAACCAGATGTAAACAAGATTTATCATTTGATACCCATTCAGAATCTGTCGAATGCCATGAGAGCCATGTTTGCTTGAATTTCATCATTTGCCATGTCACTCTAATCAAATCACCAACAGCACCAGCTATAGCCACACATTGCCTTTTACAAAGCATCTCTCAATCCTTACCTACTCGTTTTGATGAACTTCCTTGATACCAATTTCTGTTGTCTTTACTTCTTGGGCTCCTGCATTCCACTTGCAAATATGTCCCATTTTCTGACAGTTTGAAACATTTTACTTTTGCTTTAATCATATCCCTACAGTAACTAATTTTTCCATCAATATAAGCTTCCTTCCAGTCTCTTGATAGAACTTTCTCCCTTCTTTGCCCCCAATTCTTAGCAGTGTCATATTCCACGTTTAGATCCATTTTCTTCTTGCCAAATCATACATCATGAATTTGTTTCAAGATCCATCATAACTTAGTTTGAGAACTTCTTGGTGGTTGAGTAGACAAAAATGCATAAACTGTGGCATCACCACTAAAATCTAGCAGTACTAGTTTCAGTACTAGCATGTATTAACCTTGATGTTGCCATACTAAACTCCAGTGTTATCGTCTTAATAGAAAAAGTAACTCTTCTTGGACTGGAAGTGGTAAGAATTGCCAATTCTTCTCATCATTATTATTGGCAGCAACAGTTCTCTTTAAAACCTCTTGATTCAACAATTTTAAAATTGTTGTACAAATCTTTCAAACCCATAGTTTCAAAGTCGGGTTTTGGTTGTCATCCAGATTACACATGTGTATCCCATCCAGAAGTAAGCTTCTTCAAAAACTTAAACATTTAGAATCTTCCATAGAGGAGTATCTACACCAAGACTATGCCAATCTACTAACAAGCTGTTTAAGCCTTTAAAAAATAGAGTCTAAAATTCTGAGCTTGTAGCATTAAAAGTTCTCCATGATTGTTGCTCATGTAATGCTTCCTGTGTGTCTTCGTTATTGCAATCATTTTTCCCCTCCAAAGCAAGCTTCAATTAGCAATAAAACATAATTGAGCATCAACATACTGGTTTATAGGTAAGCTGATGTTCATTTGGGGGAGTGCACATGAGGAGAAGACTTCTTTTCTGGCTTTTGGACATCAGTTCCCTTCCTTAGCAAATCTTTTTCTTTCACAGTGGTAGAGGGCACAGTCATCTTCAATGCTGTTGATGGACCTGATTCTGGTGTTGTAACAGGAATAGGTACCCAAGAATTCCCATTTTCTATTACCTCCCATAATGCATAATCTTGGATCTGAAAGTACACGTGCTATGATCTGATTTTTCCCACATCTCATACTCTCCTAGTTTGAGCATGGGAAAGCTTGCCAATGCAAAATTGTTTTAAAAAAAGAATTTTCTAACGCCATTTTTCCCTAGATCAAAGTTTTCCTTCTTTCTCTCAAAGCACAGAGGCTCTGATTACCACGTTGATTCCCACGCCTTGAACGATTCCGTTAATGATATAAAGAGTTTGTTACCTTGGAAGAATCCAAATAACAAAGATTAGACTATTGTAGGTAATCAAATAGTGTAAGCGAATCTACACGTTGATACCTTCCTAGAGAAGTTTATTATGGAACAGTAATGATCACAAACAAACAATGAACGCAAAACTCACTGCTATTCAATAATAAAAATAATACGAGTACTCTTGAAGTACTCTTCTGGGGTACAAACCTTGAAGGCTATTACAAATTTTCTCTAATGTATCTCTAAAATTCCACATTACACTACACATTGGGATCACATCCTTTATAGAATACAAGGAGCCCTTTAACACATATAACTGCCTATCTATTAGGACAGTTATAATTCAAAACTAGAACATCCCCGAAATATTTCCCTCACACGCATTCTTAGCTTCAGTTCATCAGCTTTGACCAATTAGCAGCTACTAACCTCCTTCTACTAGCAGAATTAAAGTAACCTTGGCAGTACTAACTTTTCTCAAAAAAGTCATCTATATCCTCTTGTTTTTTTGATTTTTTTTTCTTAATTTTTATAATTTTGTATATGTTATAAAACTGTGACACAGAAAATACGGAACGAAAAATATAAAGTTTAACAAGTCAAAAGTATTAAACTGTCAAAAATTACGAAATATAAACTGATAAAAAACTGCGTTGCATGATAAACTGAGAGAAAAAAACATGTTTTGTACATTTTTTGTACTTTTCTTATACTTTTTTGCCGGTCAAAGGGTACCAATAGTAGCATCATTCGAATAATACTAGTAGTAATTAATTAAGATGTAGCGATATTGAAAACTAAAAGCAGCCTAAAACTGTGAAACTGAAAGTGCGGAATAAATATATAAAGTTTAACAAGTCAAAAGTATGCAACTATAAAAATACGGAACATAACATAATATAAAAATGCGTTGTACAATAAAAAGGGAAGAAAAAAAAATCTTTCATACTTTTTGATACTTTTTAATGAGTTAAGAGACTCAAAACAAAATTGCACAGACGTATAGTCAAAGTCAATCAAGGCCAACTTGTACTGGCCCACGTTAGAAAATTACAGATTTATGAAAAATAATGACAAAATCAGAATTTATTCCAAACGTAAGGGTGCTAATATTAGTTCCCATCCGCTCACTAAAAAGTACTAAAAAATACCAAAGATTCATTTTGTACCTTTTTTTATAGTACAATGCAATTTTATATCAGGTTTTGTTTCGTATTTTTTGATAGTTTCATACTTTTGACTTGTTAAACTTTATAATTTGTATTCCGCATTTTCAGTTTCACAGTTTTATAATATAAACAAAATTTAAAAAATAAAAAAAATAAAAAAGATAAAAAGAAAGGAGAAATAAAGGGGTACGAATACTTGATGACTTTGACTGGTACAAAAGTCCAAGTTTTGATTTTGTATGTGTTCATTTATGCTACGTGTATATCACTATATCTCATCTCAGTTAGAGTCTCGTGTGTCGTAACATCGTAACACCATTTTTTGACTGCCACGTCAGCGCCACATTAACATAACATCAACACCAACACCACTTCTCTAATCATAACACCAAATAACACCATTCACCTCTTTATTTTCATAAAACCCCCTAAACATTTATTTCATTCATTTAACACTACATCATTTATTCATATAATTCAAATACATTTACAATATAAAAAAGACACAATTAAAAAAAAATTTGAAATTAAAAAAAATAAAAATAAACACTCATATAGTCACACACAAAACGAATGTACCACGGTTGTTACTATTAACTTAAAAAAACACCACTATTGACACCACTATTAAATTAAAACAAAAAAAAATACCTCATTTTTTTCATCTCATCTTGCACACACACACACACAAACACAAAAGCATTTTCACACACACAAAAAATAAAAACACAACATAAAAACTTATACCAAGCATACACTTACTCTCACGCCGGAGCTTGGTCTCGGATTCAAAACCCGGGGCGAGCTAACGGTGTTCTTTCTTATTTCAGCCTAAGAGACGAAGGAGTAGCTGCATGATCTCCTAAGGATCAGGGCTGAAGAGCATCTACGGAAATTTGCTCGAACAACCGGGTCCCGCAGTAGGCCCCGGTATTATCTATGCGAGAGAACTTTACCTCTAAAGTTAGATGATCTTTTTCCTTTAATGTTTCTTTCTAATTACGTACTTCTTTACTTTTATTGCTAAAATAAATAATATATTAATTGAAGAATGTGACTTAATTGAAAAGCTATAGAAGAAATCTTGTTGCGAAATGATAATCATCTATAAATATTTATAATACTTTTAGTTTATCCCTTTCTTTAAACATAAACTTTGATACATTTGAATAGATTATCATTTGAAAACGTATCAAACTTTAATCGAAAATGTGTATATTAAATAAATATGAAGAAAATCCATTTTAGACCATTATTCATATTAGAAAATCATTCCATAAAGATACAAAATATTTAAACCTTGCAAATCTGATCTTGTAATGTTTAGATTCTAACATGACTAGTTTTCTGAACCATTACTAGTAGCATTTTTGTACTCAGTCACCTAACATGACCAAAAGCTGCTTTGCCGACACCTTGTTTCTTCGTTTCCACATTGATTCTTTCGTTAGCCCAGACCTAAAAGGCTCGAACTCATTACGACGTGCTGGTCTAAATGCATATTGGGAGACCCGTGAACCAATCAAACCAGAAAGACCACAAGGCTGTTAAGTCAGTTTAATTCATGCTTTTTGCTCACCTCATTGAATGATATTATCCACATCAGGCGATAACAAATATTTACGGCTCTGAGGTTTCCTCAAATCAACGATTGCCGTTTCTTAACATCAGCTGTATCTAACTATATAACATACTCGAGGTTCCTTACCATTTACGTCATGTCCTCACACTACATTTCTGTTTTGTGGATCGTATCTCCAGAGCATTACATAATCTAGTAAAGGTAAATTTGACTTGAACTCTTGATCGATATCTCAAGGCATATAAGATAGTGAATAAGCGTATGCTAAATGTTTATCTTAAATAGCTAAATGAGTGTTAAACGAGACTCAACATGTCAAAATCTTCAAGAAAACGATTCAAGTAAAAGTGTGTCCCTCATTCTACAACAGTGTAGTAGGTATACTTGTCTCAGTGGCGTTTCTCAACTAAACATAACTTACAAGAATCTATTCTTTATGCCAACTCACGTCTACTTCTTCTTCTTTATCTTGCCGGCTTTTGATTGAGTGTAAGCAGTTCCCTGGAAATATAAACAATTGATTAGTCATTCATCCATGGCCTGCTTATTTCAAAAAGCTTCTTTTGGAAGAAACTAAAATTACCTTTTTACCATCATATCTTAGCATAAAACCTATTAGCATCAACTAGATTGAATAATACGAAAAGCTTATTGGGTTTTGGTCTTTATTGCATGTTTTTTTACAGAATAGTTTGCTAGCTTGTGATATCATTGGACAAGCTGTGGATGGATAAACGCAGAAAACTACCATCCAATAAATTGGTGCTTTTCCATCCTGATCCCTCAGTTTGCGAAGTGTGGAGCTTTTTGTCCATTTCCTAGAAAATGATGGTCTAAATATAGCAAACTTTAGTGTTTTTTTGGCATTTTTTGGCAAGAATGTAAGAATGTTGGTAGATTCCTTAGTCAACCGCTGAGACCTAAACTCAAATGCTTGTAGATTATTATTCCAAAAATCTAGTTTTTTAGTGATCATAGATTCATTACAGTAAATATTTAATAAAGTAAAAAAAAAAAGGTTAAGGTAGGTCACCTGAATACATGTGACCATTTATACCCGACCCACCCACAGTTTGCTTAGCCACATAACCATCATGTATAGCACTTTAAAAGGTCAAGAGCTAATTTTTTTTTTAATGAAGATAGATTTTGTGAGCTAGGTAAACTAATGAACAAAAACAAGGTTGAGGAAGCTTTTAGGTGAGAGGTACCAACCTCCAACCACTCATCCATAGATGCATCAACGTTCCGAGTTCCAGTTTCCACCTTTGGCGCCCTCTTTGTTTTCTGAGTAATAAGCAGCAGAGGGTTATAGCTTAGAAATGCTTGACTAAACACCTCAATAATATTACATAAATAAATAAATTGTACATGACATGTATGTCACTATTTCTATCTACAAAGATTAATAACATCGGCTCCATTAGACCCAAAACCATTTTAACTTGTTCCCCAAACCACCTATTTCTCGAACTTTTGCATACGGAACCAAATCATGGGTGTAAACATACCTTGGACAGGTTTTGTATTTGACCGCGAACCCACAGACCGGCAAAGGCAAGAAGAGCAAATCCAAGGGAAACTAGAAACACGGTCTCGACGCTAACAAAGCCACCGGCTTCAGTAACTTCAATGGTACCATTGTAAAACGTGTTCTGGTACGGTAACTGATCAATCTCATAAACTATTGTTCCAACAAGATCAAATGTGCCAGCCTGCAATAACAAAAATATGCTTATCAGCTCACAGATTTTGACTCATACATACCTATGGTTATGAACAACTGTAGTAATAGCGATAAATGATAAATCTACCTGTAAGAATTTGCTGACAGCAAATATATAAGGAAAAGTAGCTTGAACTGAAGGAGGAACGGGCGCATTGTTGAATGTCTGCAAAGATAAATAACATGAGCGTGTAAGAACATAAGCCAAAAACATATATATAACTTATATAAGACGTTCCAAAATGAAGAATAAATAGAAAAGATAATCTTTCCATTGAAATGCTTGTTTCAGGCAAGAGTGCAAGAAATGCATGTCTATTAAATAGATGTAAACATTGATTGTGGGGGTGTTTGGCTGAGTGTTTTAAAAACATTTATATGATACTACATAAACGGAACTACTAAAGGAGTTTTAATTAAATTGACTGATAAGAGTTTAGATGTGCTATTTCTGTTTCAAGTTATAATAAAAACTTTTCAGTGTCTGAAAACCCGAGTATTTATAGAATTGAGAGATAAAATGACCCAAAAAAAACATTATTTTGAAAAAATATAAAGACCTTCCTTTATATGGGTGCAAATGCTTATTAATAAATGTTTTAAACGTTATATAGATAATCTTTTAAATGGTCTCAAATATGTATATGGGTACTTGTAAAACTCAAAAAGAAAATTATTCTTGGAGCTCAATTAACCACGACTAGAAGATATAATTTGCTCGAAGCATATAAGATTTTTTGCAAACAGCGATTACCACTGAAGATAGATTCTGAACCAGCATACGGTGATCAAAAGGCAAGTGTACACTAGCATGAACAGCAATAACCTTCACATGCTGGTCCCCTAATCATAGAAAAAACAGTAGCAAATAAGATTAGTTCTGCATATGCAGACTCAAAACTAGCATTGACACAAAGAAATTGGCACACACATTAACAGTGGCAAATCGAGTAAAACTGAATGAATAAAATCCTTATGTTAAAAAAAAGCAACTAAAACAATACTGAATGAACAACATGTTACCCTCATTTTTCATTCCAATTAAAAGCTCCGTCTCCTGCCCTGCTACTACCGCTGCAGACAAAACAATAATAGCGATTCTTATAAATAATTTATTCCTGGGGAGTGGAGACTAAAAAGCTTCAGACAAACTTCCGAAAGAAATTTGTATACAAATTTTTTTTATTTGAATAACGAGTAAAACAGTAAAAAGTACTTACTTTTTGCAGCGTTCTTTGGGAAGACACATACTGTTTCTACACCTGGAGCTGGGCTATAGTTTCCAATACCGAAATCCTGAACCTCGTCATCAACAATTCCAAGATTTCCTTCCTCAACGGTTTCAGCAACAAGTTCAGCATCATCTGAGTCAGACTGACACCTAGCAACTACAGAGCAATGTCAATAATTACATTCTCGAGCATAAATGATGACCACATGATCAACACAGACTGTAGAGATGACGACACTGGTGGTCAGATGGGTTGGGCTGACCTACAAACACTTTTTTTACAATTTCTTGACCTTCTAAAATGATCTGTGCACAGAGTCTAATTATATAAACTACTGCATATACTGTTACATAGAAAAAAGCAACTCTACTATATAAAGCTACGATCTTTATGCATTTAAATACACTTCAACGTCATTTACCCGTTCCTCCAATTTCAATTTTTACTTGATTCCTTAACCTAAACCAAAAACACAACTGATATCTATCTATCTACCCACTTATAAGTGAACGTGTCAAAATTCAATCCACATATATTTGCAATCAATCAATATAACCATTTTGACACCAAATCATAATAAAAAAATCTTAGTACCAACACAAACAAAAAACAAGCTTCACAAATTACACATAAAAGAAAATTCTAATTTTCCTAACATGCTCCCAATTGGTCAACTGCTAAGAATTGCAATAATTACATGTAGTCAACAACAAACCAATCAAGTCATCCTTAAATCAAGTAATTCATACATCATCATTATCCCTTTCGTAACCAATAAGTCTTAAAAATATAACATTTACAAGAAATAACGATGATACAAAAAGTTACTCAAATTACACTAAACATATTAAACTTCAAACATGTCCCAATTCTTAAACTTCCAACAAGATTATAACAAAATACTTAAAACTAAATATAATTCTTGCAACAAAAAAAAAAACATAATTCCTAGAATCACCACATCTAGTCAACAACCAGATATTTAAGTCAACCCAAATAACAACATCAAGATTATTACTTTCATAGCTTATAGATCTAAAAAACAGAAACTTTACAAAGAATCAATGATAATTCAATAAAGGGTCACTAAAAATAATCAAAAAAATGGGTTAAAATTGGATCTTGATCAAATTGAAGAGTGAACTAAAAAAGGGTTAAATGGGTGTACCTTGAAATAAGAAAGAAGATGAAAGAAGAAGGATAGTGAAGAAGATGGAGGAAACCCTAATTTTCGCCATGTTTTTTTTGATGATATCAAAGTCAACAATAGTCTTGTTACACAAATGGAGTGGTTTTGTGACGACCAAATGTGTGGTTTTTAGGTTTGGTTTCTTGTGTTGTTGTTTTGACTCAAAAATCTTAATTTATCAAAACTACTTATCTACTACTACTAATATACTGGCGAACAAACGTTGTTTATTTATATGTATTTTCTATTATAACTTTATAAAATAATGACAAATTTTAATTAAAATAACTACTAACCATACGAATGCTACTATTTCACATCCAAATAACATAAGATTCAAATTAAAGAGAGTAACATAATTAGTTAAAGACATAAATTAAAGATAAACGTCAATTCAAATGAAATGTAATAGACATTGAAAGAGATAACTCGTTAACAATATAATAGTCGACTAAAATACTTAAAAACCTAATTGTTTACAAAAAAATATATTTTTACCATAACGATTGATGAAGATTTGACTTATCGAATGATGTAAGCCATAATGTTACCCACTGAATTTATAAATTTTTAGATTAAATTTTTGAAATGGATTATCAATGTCAATCATGTATATATAGAATTCACAAATCAACTTTTTTTATATAAAGCAGTAGAGGTACATACTATTAAAAAAAAAGAAAATTACTGTAGAACGTAAGTAGTAGTTAAGTAAATTGAATAATTTCAAACACCACAATAATCACAAATCAAATGTTAAAATTTTAACAATTCGACAAAATAAAACCCCAAACGGGTTATCATCATCATCATCGATCATCAAACTACAATCACCAAATCATTAACATAACATGAAAAAAAATTAACTAAAAATCTCAGCCACTTCATCAAAAGTTAATAGATTCAGAATCATGGATGCTTTGCAGATCAATCATTAATTCATAAGACTCTATCCTTAAAAAAAATCCAAATCCATCAAACCTTAGTATTTGACATCAACGATGTAAGCCCTCAACATTTCTTGAAATCATCCTTGCAAAAATTAACCATGATGACATCAAACATTTTAACAAAATCATCCAAATCAAACATCTTAAACCCTCTTCATTCATCTCCAAAACCTTCATCACCTTTTTAAAAAAAATAACGTCACCGGAATAAGAAGGCCTCCATTTCTTTGGTACCCGTATTCCTCTTCTGCTTTGGTACCCGTATTCCTCCAAAGCTATGATCATTAGCTTGGCAGACGGCGGAGACAATGGCTGCGGTAGCGGCTGACGGCACATGATGTTGGCAACGGTGGCGGCAGAACTAAATGGTTGTGGCGGGAAAATCTGATACGTGAGACGGCGGAATTTGGTGGTTTGAAGAAAGAAAGAGAAAAGTGTTTGTGTTTTTAAAAGAGATAAAATAGAGAGATGAAAATGGTGTATTGAATTTTGTTAGTGTGTGATGTTTTTATACTCGTATTTGAGTTTGTGGTTTACACTTAAATGATGTTTAATGGACCGTTACAAATGGACCACTTGAATGCAGCAGTTACAATTTGACTGAATTGATGACAATATCAATGTTAGCAGTTACAAGTTGACTGTATTAAAAAAACGTAGATGGGCCGTTACAAGTTTATCATTTAATTGGTTGTAACATGTTTTGAGCTGTCATAAGTGTTGGCTATTAAAGGATTTTAAAGGCTTTTAAATATGTATGATGAATATTTTCTAATGATTTTACATCTTTTTCAATAAAATAATTTTTTTACTTAAAATTTTAAGACTTCTAAAAATAGAATGGGCTAAATGTTTTATAAAGTAGTAGAGATGCTAGTGTAAAAAGACTAAATTTTTTAATTTTTTTTAGCACAAACATTTTTGATACACAAAATCTTCATCTTGTTATATTTTGGTGTACAATAAAATTATGGGTAAAATTCATTTATTATCAACCTACTTTCTCATTTGTACCGTAATGATCAACTTACTTTTTTCGTACTCACTACACCTACGTACATTCAAATTTTGTTCGATATCACCAATATGACCATAAAATTACTATATTACTCTTGTCTTCTTTAACATATTTACATCATACCTAAACATTAACTCTAGATCTAACGTTTCGCTATCTGAGCACGCGAATCCGTTTTCCACTTCAATATCAAATCCTAAACTATTAACCTGATGATGTTGTTGATGCTGATGTGGCATATAATGATTAAGTTCAGAATCATAAATAGACTTACGCATAGGGTTAGAAAGCGCAACCCAAACATCATTAACCAGATCAAACGCTTGTTGCGAATACGAAAACCAGTTTTCGTTGGGGTTTAAGAGAATCCCAATGCATTGGTATTGGTTGGTGATAAGTTGAGCATCTTGAACAAACTGATTGACTTGAAGGATGGAGTAATAGTTAAGTTGTTGAGTGTTGTTATTTGTGATTATTTGTTTTTTTGCTACGATGAGTGTGTCGATGATTGCTAATATTTGGTTAGCGGATTGAAGCCTGAGGTCGGATTCGCGTGCTCAGATAGCGAAGGTTTTCGATATCACACAAACGGTTCGCTCACTGGGAAAGGTGGACTAGTTAGATCTGGCATAAAAAAGTCAACTCATTTTGATCTGAGTGGATGTAGAGAATACAAGGGTAATATAGTCATTTTATGGTAATATTGGTGATATTGAACAAAATTTGAAAGTTCGTGGGTGTAGTGAGTACCAAAAAAAGTAAGTTGATTATTATGGTACAAATGAGAAAGTAGGTTGGTAATAAATGGCTTTTACCCTAAAATTATACATATATTAAAAAAATTGATTCAATAAGGAATTTTTATGTATTGAATTTCAATTCAAAACGAAATTTTAATGCTGCAAACATTTCTTTTACAATATTTTCAGATCAAAACTATACATTTTTGGAAAATTTCTTTTACAACAACTTTTTTATTCACCAACGTCTTTTATCTTATTGATTTTTTAAAAACCTAAGTTGCGGCGTAGTTGGATCGATGAGACTACGTCATAACCCTCATTGCTACTAAATGCCACGAAGTCTAGTCATCAGGCAATTACGACGTAATAACCCCATAAAGGTTACGCCGTAACTTACACCATGATAAGGAAGAAACTTGTTGACGTCAAGACTACAACATAACTAGACCGTTATGGTTACGCCGCAACTATGGAAGAAATAAAAGTTGTGAGCTCATAAGAAGATTACGTCGTAACTTATTCTTTTGGTTACGCCGTAACTATGCTACGTCTTGTGATTTACACAAACATTAAGGAGTTTACGGTGTAACTCCTCACTTATGGTTATGTCGTAACTAAGTCGAGCATATATATACAAGCCCTAATTCAATCGATTTCGTACTTCTGACTACACACAACTTTTGAAGGACGATTAGGGCTCCATCATAGGCATTTTCTAGCATCATTCCACCACTTTCCAAAGGAGAATTCACTTCAATTCATCATTTGTATTAGTTAATCATCAAGTAATTGTATCGAACTCAATGTCTAATTCATCCATGATTTATTACATTAAGATTAATGTACTTTACAACATGAGAAGCTAAGCATTTTTAGTGCTAGCCTAATTATGAATCTATTACAGTTTTGATCCTTATTTCTTTGTTTGATTATCGTTTTATATGGATATCTATTACTGTTTTGTATCGAACTCAATGTCTAATTCATCCATGATTTATTACATTAAGATTAATGTACTTTACAACATGAGAAGCTAAGCATTTTTAGTGCTAGCCTAGTTATGAATCTATTATTGTTTTGATCCTCGCGTTTTGGTAGTACTAAGGCTAGTGTATAGCTTAATAGCTAGTGAGTAGGTGTGAACAATTAAAAGCTAGTTTAGTAGGTTACTCAAGATAGGTTGGCATCTATTTTGATTGTATCGGGTTGCCCATATCACTACCTGAATTAGATTATGCACTTAAAAGCGTGGGTAAACCTTTTGTTAGTTGGTACCTAATAGGGGGTTTAAATGTCTAGAAGTGGGATTGTCGATATTAGACAAGTCTTTAAGGTAGATGGGGGCATAATTAACTATGAACCAGATACTCGAATCCAGTTAACAAAGGGGTTAAGATGATAGGAATTATAGGTTAGGTTGCGACTACAAATCGAACCTAATGATATTATAACTACCATATAAAACGAGAGTTAGACATTGCACTAGAAAATAGGATCATTGCGTTAATAGAGAAATAATTAGGGTAGCACATTTTCTCCATTGATAAGTAAAACCTCATTTCAATTTCCATTATTTACTTTATTGCATTTTAGTTACTAAATCAACTTTAAAAACGTGACACTTCAAATTCAGATTTTAAATCGCTCATTATCTCTTGGGAACGACCTCGAACTTATCAATCATACACTACACACGATCGGGTTCTTTGTCCGTTAATGCATTTGTAGATCATAGGTAGACGAATTTATAAATTTAAAAGTAGATATTGGATTTAAATTTGAGTTTTTGTAATATTTTTGTTTTTAAATTCTCGGCATTATTTGTTTTTTGATATTTTTAGTTTCTTTTCTTGTTCTTGGCTACTTTATTTCTTTGCTTGTATGCTTTTCAGGTCATAATGGATGTTGATGTCAACAACATGACAATAGAAGAATATTTGGAGTATGAATCCGAGAAGGAAAGTCGATTATGAAGGAATGTTCAATCAAAGGGAGCTCTTACAAGATTACCTCCTTTAGGCCCTTGTTTTCAAACTCCTCAACCGTATACCAAAGCTGATTTTGTATCTCCCAATGAGAATGATGAAGTGGACATTGATAGCATGATCATAGTGTTAGAAATCGTTATCTAAAATAACCTAATATTACATTAATATTATACGAGCTACGCAACGGATCTAATTCATATAGCACTTGTAATTGTGGTGACATTTCCGTCTTCCAATCAAACCTCATAAATATATCTTGTTACAATAAGATATTTTAATCTTGATAGCTATAGACCTAAGTTCTCTAGTTATCCAAGTTTATTATTATGATTCAAAGATTTCAAAATCGAAAAAGGATATTGAAGCAATCTTGAAAGAATAATAAGTCCAATTAACTTAACATGAAGTTTGGTATGAGTTCGATTAGAATTTAGGATAATTCTTTCATTCCTATTATAACTTTTCCGTAAGTGAAAAGTATAAGAACTTATTTTTCCAAGGAAAATAGACATAGTTTGTCTTCCACAAGTAAGAACACACCTTTGTTTACGGTATACGTTGCATAAATACGTTAAAAGAACTTGCAAAGTTCATTTTCAGTATTTTTGATAATACATCCATTAAAAATTAACTACCCATGTTTATATAAATAAACAATTAATTTTACAAGGGTCTAAGATCCAACTTGACGTTTTACCATTAATGCAGTTGATCTACTAGAAACGGTACAACTCAAAAAGGTAATTTGCGGGAGATAATTGCCAACATGTGCAACTCTTAGCTATTATGGGGCACAAGGCAATATAATCCAGAATTATAATGTCAAGTAGCATGTTTAACCCCATCGTATGCCTCGGTTCGAAGGTCTGACCAACCATACTCGATAAGTCGTCCAATACAAAATCAATAATTTTACAGTCTCGGGTCTGACCATACGATTGTTATATTATATTGTTTTGCAAATTCACCTAAGACTATCTTAGAGTAAAAGAACAAACTCAAGTGATTTCATATTTGGATGACAAATGACTTAATTTTAAGGGTATAAATATTTGATAAAAACAATGTTACCAAAATTGTGTATAAGGAAGCATGCATACAACCTTATAACACTAGTCTTTTTAAAACATTTCCATTTTAGTTTTAAAAACTTTCTATAAATAGAAATCCCTACATTTTGTAAATCACATGCCATTTATAAAATAAGGGTTACCATGTTTACAATATTTTCATATATAAGTGATCTTACTACGGATAAAGTTAATTCACCATTGGAAATAATCAAACCCTAGTAATAATTACGACATACTTTAAATATTGTTAAAACGTTTATGTAAAATTGTTTATTCTTGCGTTGTTCCGTCGCGGGTTCCCTTGCGAAAACCACTAAACCCATGCGTTATAGAACCTTTGCAAGATTTAAAAAATTTACGTATATAGTCCATGATTTAGCAAAGTGTACATATCCATATACATACAATAAGCCTTTTAATCATGTACTTTTAGTTCATATTAATTTTGAAAATCATTTTTGCATAATTATATATGTAATAAAACGCCACAATATATATAAAACATGCAAAACATATTTACCAAATTAATAACACTAAACAAAATCATTTACGCAATTAAAACAATAATTTAACAAAAGTTTTCTCATTTTTTACAATTAACCAATTAATTCACGTAATGATTTCATGCATACCATACTAAACAAGCATGCATAAAATATATTTAGCTTAATAACCATGGTTTACATGCACGTAATCCATGGTTGACAATTTATAAACAATAAATAAGCTATAATATATTCAAATCGCAAATTATAATACATGCATTTATAATAAGCGAAAAAAAACTTTCTATAATATAACCATATTTTATTTCTTATTTTATGTGATATTTAGGGTAAAATATTTCACTAAATAATATCCTAAAATAAATTGCACATAAAAAAGGCAAGAAAATATTCACAAAATATGTGTATTTTAGGTATTTTAATTTTATTATGTAATTATAACGCAGAGAGGGATTTGGCTCGAGGATGACGTTAGAACTGCATTATCTAAAATAACCTAATATTACCATTAATATTAAAACGAGTCTACGCAGCGATCTATCATATAGCATTAAAATTAACATAAACAGAAACAGAAAACATACCACCGCATAACAGACCAAGCTACGTGAAGAAAACCGAGACTTCTTCAATACCGCCTGGTGTTTTAATACATGCAAACTAAAAAAACCCTTGCAAGTTTACTAAAGTAAGTAAACCTCCCTCTACGCGTATCATACACTACACGTCGAACAATACCACCCGAATGCTAGTTCCACGAACCAACGCTCAAGAATACGTCAAGTGGTCAAACAAACAATTTTTCCCCAAGGGTATTGTTTGGTTCGAACCTACAAGGAGAAGATGAGGAGAAGGGATGATAATTATAAGCTCTAGGGTCCTTCTTATATACTAGATGATTTTAGGGTTTACCTAAAATACATAACTTGGAGGAAAAGATAGCTCACAAGCCCAATCCATCCATATGGGGTCCCTTGGCCGGTCAAACTCACCCAAACAACCCTTTTGGTATGACTTTTTGACTTTTACTTATTTATGGTTAATTACATTTAATTACCCATTAATTAAAAAGCCTTATAGTTAATTATTCGTAAACGAACTAATTAACGACCGTTAGTATTCTATCGTTGTAATATTAATATACATAATAAATATACACTTATATTATTATATACATCAATCGAGTATTAATACATATATAATAAATATACGCTTATATTATTATATATATACCAATAGAGTGATATTCATGTGTATAACGTGTGTGACCCCATAGGCTCACGTATTCCTAGCCGTATACATATCCGTATGACATGAGTACAAACCACACATAGAAGAATATGAATTGTACATAGCTAAGAAATGTCCAAGGACAAATAGACTGAGTGATCACACTTATGGTTTTACATCCAAAATTTGTGATCAATCACAATATATACCTAATCCTCAATCTGAAAATAAGGAATTAAGCCTAAAAGAGGTTTTGAAGGACTTGTTTAGAATGGGAGCCAAAAACCTCATAGGAATGAAACAAGAGGAAGTTCAAGTGGAGGAATGTGATGTGGGGAATATGGTAAAAAATTGGGATAGAACGATCAAGGATGTAGCAAGGCTTGAGCGGTTGCTTACACCTGTCGTGAAAGCTTTACCTAAACCAAAATCAATGGTACAACCATATGTACTGTCAAATCCATTACATAATGAATCGAATGTTGTAAGCCAAGAGGAACCAATCAGGAAGTTGTTGGAAAAGTTAAAAGTTAGTAATTTACAGATTTAAGAGGCAATTCCACGTGCTAATGTGGAATCAATTACAAAACAACATGTATCGACTACTAACCTGATTTTGGATGAGCTTTTGAAGGATTCAAAGATGAGCTCTTAGATATTATAGTGGTTGACAAAGAGGAAGATTGTGACCCTACCAAGGATATAGAGGAGCTTGAACGCCTACTAGTTAAAGACCATCAGTCGTCTTCTATGGAAATAAAGGTGCCTTCATGTATCGTGAAGACAAATGAAGACTTCGAGACCTTCATTCACATTCAACAATTGAGTCCCTTATATGGAGTGTTCAAGTCATATGAGTCAACAGCCAAACCATGTAAAGTAGGGAGGAAAGTGAAATATCATTTCAGGTTTAATCTTAATTCATCATTTCCATGCCTCATAGTAAATTTACACCCTCATCGTGTTTATTGCTACTTTCGCCCACACTTGATTTTAAGTAACGGGATGAACACCCTATTACTTAGTAAATAGGGGTGAAGTCAAGCTCGTAACTCGGACAAAAACAAGCGCTTAATGGGAGGCACCCCATGCCTATCTTTTTACCTATGTTTTGTTCTTAATTTTATAAGATTTTACGTTCGGGTGTTGTTTTTTTATTGTAGGTTACATTTGATAGGAACCATCCTCAATGGTTCTTGAAGGAAGATGTGATTCACGGTCTTGGATAATCATCAAACCCAATAATTTTTAACTTTAGGTTTTCTTTTTGGTTTGGTGTGTATTTTTCTTTTTAGTTTTGTGTGTTTGTTCATTCAATTTGTTGGTTTCTGCATAGTAAAAGACAAAGAGGTCCGAAAGTCCTCTACCACATAAAAAAGTATGTAAAAATTTGGAAAACAACATTAGTATGTAAACTACGACATAACTGGTACAATATCCATGTTACTTCGTACCATGCTCTCCCATAACAAGCCTCGCCCTAGTTTGACTTAACAACGCAACGTAACTGCCTAATCAATTACATCCATAACTATCACTTGTCTCAAGTCCATTTTCAAAATAATTTAAAAACTACATCAAAACCCTTGTAAATGAATATATAAAAACTTTGTAGGTGTTTTCCCCAGAAACCCACATGAGACTTCACTTCGACCTCTTCGAATACCAAGAGGATTTATCAAGTCTTGTTGGGCCATACGCTAAATGCAACAATTGATTCCTACGAAAGTGAGTTAGTTTTTTAAGTTTGTAACGAATTGTTATACTTTTTGTTTTTTGTAGAATCCGCATGGTATGTTTATGAATTCAGGGATTAGACGTTTGCTCAAATTCTCAAGCCAGGACACGTTCCAATACGTCATCTTCGTTCATCCGAGCAAATCACAAGAGTATTATTGTTCTAATTCTACTACGTTCTCTTTAATTATAAAATACCAATTATTATTTACAATAGGGACATTGTTACAATTTAAAGAGGAGGGGAGCTAGAATTATCACTTGACCTATAAATTAGAGCCATCCATTCTTTCTAGATTTTAGTAAAAAACGAAGTAATGTATAAAAACGTAGTGTATATTAACAAAACAAGTATAAAATGTGTTATAAAAACTTCTCTAAAAACAATACACAAAAACATATATAAAAGGATCAAAATGTATATGTTTTCACTAAAAATGTACACCTAAAGCAAAAACTTTAATTGTAAGCACCGATATTATAAATGATTATACGATGTCAAAATGGCATCGTTATACCAAAAAGGGGCATAACAAGTAGTAAATATAAACTGACTAAAAACAACTTAACACCAGTTAAATAAGGGACCACTGGTGTTATTCTTTTTTTAAAATTCGGGACAGAGCCTCTTGAAACTTGATTCTTTAGGGACGATAGGTAGCAATTTTGACAAACCACAACGACCAATAACACCCATGTAATTTAAGTCATTAACCGTAAGTGAATTTGTAATTAATGATTGATTACTTGGGTTAAAAATCCTTTTAGGGTATCAATGCTAAGGGTAGGGTTTGATTATTTCCCGCGACAAGGCTTAAGGTCTTTCCCTACATTATTTGGGAGTTATAATCTTAATCTTTTTTCGCGATAAAATATGCATATACTCTAATTTTGTACAACCTATTTTGTATTATCCTTAATATTATATATCACTTGTTATATAAAATAGAAAGGGCCTTTCAATACATAGAAATTAAAACAAGAAAAATGTTTTAAACTTGTGATACGAAGATGTATGCATGCTTCTTCGTACACGTTTTTCGGTACACACGTTTTTATCAAAAACTTTATACGCATTTAAATTAAGTCTTTGTCATCCAATTGTGAGATCACTTGCAATTGCTTTTTACTCTACGTGAAACCGTAGGTAAATTGCAACCCAAGGTGTTTATCTACTATGCGTGAGACCTAGTGTGATTATACACATGTTCTCAATTAGACGACTTAAATTGAGTTAAGCGGGTGAGATCCTTGACTCGAGGCATACAATGAGGCTAAACATGCCAACATGACATTATTGTTCTGGACAATAGTGCCTTGGGCCCCATTCAAACTAAGAGTTACACATGATGCATTTATCACTATTACATTTTGAATTCACCATTGCTAGCAGATCAACTGATGTGGTGGTAGAAGTTCAAGTAGGATCTTAGACCCTTTGCAAAATTGATTGTATATATTTAAACGTGGGTAGTTAATTTTAAAAAATAATTATCGAAAATACTAAATTGAATTTTGTAAGTTCCAATTAATGTATTAATGCAACACAAATAGTAAACAAGGTTTTGTTCTTTTCTTGTAGAAGACAAGCCGTGTCTCCATTCCTTGCAAGAAAGAGAGACTTGTTACTATCTTTTTTCCTTGATCGAAAAAGCTATAATAGGAATGATAGAATTATCCTAATTCTAATCGGACTCATGGAAAACTTACAAGGTTAAGTAGTTTCACTTCTTATTTTTTATGTATGCTTCAATACCCTTGTTCGGTTTTTGAAACCTTTGAATCATATAAAACATTTGGTTAAATAGAGAACATGTTTCTATAGCTATCAAATGATAACACCTTGATATAATCAAGACACCACATGAGTTTTAATTGAAAGACATAAATATAAACGCAAAAGTGGTGAAGGCAATAACTAGCATTATTAACCTAGTTGTTTGCTTTAATCCACTAAAGGTATTACAAACCCTTGTGTTAAAGTAGGCCAATTAAGGAGGAATTGCATGTCAAATTTTCAAGCTAATGAATAACATAGATGGTTAGTCCATCAATCAATAGAACTTGAACACACTTCTTTGGATATCTAAGTATTTGTTTACTAATCCATGCGACTCACATTAGCAATAATGTGTAATTCAAGAAATGGAAAGATAAATAAATTGCTACTTACTTTTCAATAGTGAAGGAACACTCATAATGTTTTATGATCTAGTGGGAGCAATGCATTTTATAAATAAATATGACATACTTGCAATGTTGTCAAATTTAGTGGGAGTTATGAGCTTTTTACCTTGTAGGGGTCTTATTTTATTTCTAGCTTGACTTGAAACAATAAATTACTTTCTAAGTGTAAAACATCTTCATTGAGTAAGAATCATCGTGTATTATCTTTGATAAATTGTTGCCTTTCAGATGTCGCTTCCTGTTATGTTGTCTATAATATAGTTATGCACGATTCCTTATTAATCAATATAGTTCAATATGCACTGGCTATGCTAATATGGTTTGAGCATGACTTAATTCATATTCTATCTGTAACACTGCCATATTGTCCATACAAACAAACGAACGTCATATTGTTTTATGCATGATGTTGTGCCCTGCACTAGGGGTGAGCAGAAACCGCATCGCAAACCGTAAAACTGCAAAAAACTAAACCGCAAAAACAACACCATGGCAATAACTGGTGGATCGGTTTGAAGAAAAAAAGAAAAACCGCAAAATGCGATGCGGTTGCGGTTTTACCCGTAAAACGAAACTACAAAACCCGCATCGCACCGCACATTGATTATTTAAAACCGAAAACGGCACCTTGATTATTTAATGTGTGTTATTAGGCTTCTAGTGCATATCATCATTAATATTCTTATAAGTCATAAGAGTGTGTGTGTGGGGGGGGGGGGGGTATATGTTTAATTACACATACCTTTGACCATTAAAAACGGACTTAAATGACAAAAAACGTACCAAAAATACATTGTATTTGTATGTTTTCATCTATATTGTGCAGGTAACGGATATCCTACAAAAGGACGAAAAACAAAGCCAAAACGACAAAACCGAGCACGAGAACGGAAAGAGCGTGAAAGAAAAGTCAAAGTCAACCCCGACAAAGTCAAAGTCAAAGGCGAAGCCGATATCGAAGAAATGTTAAATGGGCCAACCCGTACCCATCTAATGGGCCGGGTCAGCCCATTTAAACATTATGAAGACTTAATAAGCCTTAAAGACTTATAAAAAGCCTAAGTTTCCTTTTATAACACTCGGCCCAAATACAAACAACAAGCCCAAAACCCTTTAAGACTTAACAGTCCAATCATATGGCTGTTAAGTCTGTTATCTAGTCACAAGGACCTTCCATGCAATAACATCATACACCCTTAAGGGCCTTTCCTGCCAAAATCATAAAACTTTACCCCACAAAGGACCTTCTTTGCAAACACTCAATATAAGTTCAGGGGGCAAACTTGCCATTCTCCCAAACTTGTACCCTGTAACTAAAAAAACACTGTTTATCTTCCCTTTTTCCCGCCAATCTCCCTACCTCACTGTTCATTGTCGTTTTCACCTCACCCCTGCAACAACACAACAAAAATTAATAAAAACCCTTAACCTCACTTTACTAAACCCCAAAAACACCTTGGCAATCCCTGTTTCCCCATTGGTTGAGAAAAGAGGACAAGAATATTGAGGGCTAGGATTGAAAGGCTTGGGCATCAAGAAACATAAAGAGCTGAGATGATGATTTTGAAGTCTCTCACAACAAAAACACAACAAGCACACCTCAAAGGGCATATGCGACTATATAACTGTGTGCTTTTCACACAGTGAGAGCTATCTAGTGTAATTTACGTTTAATGTTTTAACTTTATGTTTTTAAGCTTTTAAATTCTGTCATTTAAGTTTTCAAGCCTTGTAATCTTTTTACGTTTAATGAAAATTCAAGTTTATTGGTCTTGCAAATCTGTTTATGCACTTAATCTTTTATCCGTTTACAAGATACTTTCACAAGCTCTCATAAGCTTTTTATAACCTGTTCTATTTATAAAAGTTTTTTTTCCATTAGTTTTTATTAGCTTCTGTCATGGGAATCAAGGATTTTTATTTTGAGCTTAATGGATGATAAGCTAGCAAATGATGAGCTTATAGGTATTTAGATTTGCTTATTTATAGCTAGGTAGGATTTAGAGCTTATTAGGGGCATTTATTCCCTGTTTTGAGCAAGGGAATAAGGTATACTTACTTTTTCATTTTTCTTTTTCATTTTTTATTACTGTAGCACTGCTTATAATTACGTATTTCATGCTTATTGTTGCTTATCTAAGTTGTTTATTGTTTGTTCATGCCTTTTTATTGTTTACATTTCATTTGCTTAAGTTTCTTGTTCAAAACTGCCCATTTTAGTTTGAAATTATGTTTTTCTTATTGGCTTATTTAAAGTGCTTATTTCTTGTTGATGAATGTTCATTTGTTCTTAATTTATGATATTCAATATCTGTTTTTATAAAACTCTCCTTAATTAAGCAAATCTTTCTTAAAAATTGCAAATAAATTCTTTAAAGGGGTGTTTGGCACTAGTTCTAAAATGGGTAAGAATGGTGTTTTAATTGGGTTGGGTTACTAAGCCAGCTTTAACTAGCTTATTTAAGTAGATTAAAACTGTTTTTAAAGGTTGTCATTGTTTAAATTTCATTTTTTAGGTCTTAAGTAGTTATAGTTAGAATCTGTGGTTTTCTTTTTCTTCATATCAGCTTATTTGATTAGTTCTTGATTAAGTGACATTTAAGAGTGTTTCATTGTGTTTTTAATCCCAAATGCAGTAGAAAGAAGTATCATTAAGTTAGCAATTGCCTTGTGAGTTTTGAGTTTAAATCTGTCTCAGTTTACAATTCTTTTTAAAAAGTTCAAAGTTAATTTTTGATTTTCAATTTTAGATAAGTTAAAAGTAATATTAGTCTCTGATTTTCAAAACATAAGCTCTTT